>JAXGGA010008319.1:0-57615 GCA_038373865.1 Uloborus plumipes
ATCTACAGCTTCACTACCTACGAATATTGAATAAAAAAGTAACTAAAATTATTAAAGCATAAGAAATTACAGAATAAAACTATTGAATGCGCATTAATAAATTTCTGTATGCTACTTCACTTTACCAGCAGTACCTTAGTTTGATGCGAAGTCCGACTTCCGCAGTACACACAGGCAACCATTCACAATACAACAACACATGCATACAAAGAAAGGACGGGAAAGAGACATTCATGTCAGAGCCAGGATTCGAACCCGAAACCACCCAATCGGTGTCAGACTTCTCTAACCACTGAACAAGGTAGCCAGTTTTAATTTGCTCTACAATATGAAAGCAGACTTCCAATTTGTGTATATCGTACTGGCGCGAAAACTATCTGATAAGTTTTGTTCCTGTTTGTTGATAGTGTTTAGAGACTGGTTTAAAGAAAATCTGTTAGGTACTGATTTTTTTAAAAAATAGCATTCATTGGTTTAAATTTGCCTATGCTATTGTTTACCAAGCGAGAAAATAATATTTTGTTACTGTCTAGAAGGTTTTGCTGTAGTTTGCAGATTTTTATAATCGCAAAATAAATAAATAATAATAAAAAATAAATAAATAAAAATAAAACAAATAAATAAATAAAAAAAAAATGAATTTTGACATCTCGAGTACAAATTATGTTTTTCGCAATGGCGAATTGCGATAAGTATGTGGCGTATGTCTGAGAGCACATAACTCAACCTGGCCCTCGAGCCACAAACTCTTTTGGTTCAGTGTTTAACCCCTTCTAGGCTCATTTTATTTCGGGATTGCGGATCAAAAAATGTCAATTTTTTTATGCTTATTTTCATACATATATATCTTTTTAAACATAATAGCATCATTCGCATGCAGCATTTCCTAAAAATAAATGTAAAAATATCTATTTAAATAAATGAGTAATAAATGAGTATTTACTTATAAAGTTGGCTTTCTGTATGGAAGAAATCATTATACTTTGGAGTTGGCCTACTCTTATCTTTAATCTGCAGCTCAAAGCACTGTATAGTTATGTTATCTAGTAGCAACAATAGTAAATAAAAGCATCCGAAACCATAAAAGGGACATGTGAAATAATTCGGGAAAGACTGGTTGTGCAGTGTTAATTTTCACAGTGCCCGAGCTACACTCGGGATGAGCCAGAATGGAACATTTCGCTTGCCCGAGTCCAGCTCGGGAAAAGCCGGGAAGGGGTTAAAGTACTGGGCTATCATCACAAAAGACCTTGCATCAAACCCCAGTAAGGAAACACATCCGTGCGCCACATATCAGTGAATCGGCAACTCCACAGAGGGCCCCATCTACAGCCAGTGCTGCGGCACTACGTCCTGCATGGACCCTCTGAAGGGGCCGGTGAGCCGATCCCGAGAAGTGAAGCATCAGGAGGCGAGATGTTGGCAGATTGCCAATATGAAAGAGAGACTACACGACGCTTGAGGACAGAAAAGAATTTCGCAATTTGTCATTGCTCAAACAAACAAACAAATAATTAAAAAAAAGATAACTTTTCGAATGACGAATGGACCCTATTCACGGTTTGGCAACGGTCTTCGTTTGCGGGTATTTACATCCAGTTTCCACAATCTTGATCGGTTCCAAATCTTAAATTTCGTCTGCTAGGCTCGGTCAATATCCGCAATGACGTCACATGATTAGGGTCCATAAAAAAAAAGAAAAAGATGACTCTTGAAATCATTAAAACCTTTGCCCTCCCCACAACATGAAATAAATCAAAATGTACAGAAACTTATTGACTTTTGAAATTGCTGCAACAACGTCGTTGACCAATTCCGTTGGAATTATATTAATATTGGACATGGACATCATAAAATAATTTTATAAAATAATAAATGTTGAGAATAAATATTCTAAAGGGCTGTAGCCGGGGCTTCGATAGCAGAGAGGACCAGGCGCGGATCCAGAGGGGGTCATGGGGATCATGATCCCCCCTTAACCGACCAAATATAGCAAAAAATTGCATTTTTGGGGCTTATTTTACGAAAAAACTGCCAAAACCCCCCTTTTTGCACAAAAATTGCATTTTGACCCCCACTTTTCGAAAATGACCCCCTCCTTAACCAGAAGCTGGATCCGCCCTTGGAGAGGACTTGGGTGTCCTGTTCCAACGACTGCTTTCGCGCAGTATAGGAGGTGAGAGGTAACATTACCGTTTACGGCCTGGATGTAATTTTCATTGTAAGGTCAATTTGAATTGTTATATTTCTGCGGTGTGATACTGTGTGGAACACAGTAAAATCTATGAGCTAAGAAAAGTTACAGCTATTTTGAAAATAGTATATTTTTTGTAAAAGATTCCTCTCTTCGGAATGGCGATGCTTCAGTTCAAGATTTTGTTCAACTGCAATAGATTACAGCTAAGCCGTAAGATTTTTTTTTTTTTTTTTCAATTCTGTAAACAATAGAATTATATTTATTGACTAGCAAAAATACCCGGCGTTGCCTGGGCCAGTAAAAATATTGAGAAACAATTTATAATCGCTTTTTTTCCCCAAACTAAAAGAACTCAAAACGTACCGCTTTGACGATTTAAAATGTCGCTAAATTTGCGGTAACTGTTTTGGGATAGCTAGGATAATTTTGCTGCCCTCCCTACTTTT
This sequence comes from Uloborus plumipes, assembly GCA_038373865.1. Lineage (NCBI taxonomy): Eukaryota > Metazoa > Arthropoda > Arachnida > Araneae > Uloboridae > Uloborus > Uloborus plumipes. Next base: position 2,644 of record JAXGGA010008319.1, read on the forward strand.
TGAAAATATGCTTAAGTATTATTAAGTCAGTAATTTTTGTCAAAGAAAAATTGTCATTTAATGCTGAGAAAATATTGCTGACCATGAAATGATGCTAAATGTTTTGTCCTAAGTGATTTCGAAATTAGTAGGGAGCATTTGACAATTATTTGTGCGAAAAACACAAATTAATGGTAATTTTAGTTTTGGGGTCTGATTAATTTCGTATGCGGATTACTTTCTGCTTTGAAGTAAGTTTCAAAAGTTTTTTAATGACAACGTACGGAATCGGCCAAAAAAAAAAAAAAAAAAAAAAAACAACTTTTCTTCAACTGTGGGAGTATTATTTCGATGATTAAGATTTTGGCGCAGTCTACAAATATCAGACAACAATCGTTTTATTTTAGTTATATCGTAAGAAGTAAAGTATTATTACATAGTCTTTGGCGCCAGAACTGGCGTCAGTGGAAAACATTACCCATAATCTTAGTTATTATAATATTTTTGCAACAAATTCGGCAAGATACCTGTTCGATTGTATTCTAAGTGACCAATTGTAAGTACCGCCCAATCAACGCCAACAAATTTTAAAAATACTGTAAAATTGTATTTAAAGTTCCATTAAAGTGGAAAATACTGAACCTAATCCATTTATTAGTTGCCAATCTCTTCAAGCGATTACATTACCGATACTCTAAAACACTAAAACACATACTGTCGGCCCCGCTCAAACGAATACTGTCGGTTCCAAGAAATATTATTTGATTAAGCGGAGAATTCGATTAAGCGGAATCTTTAGCATTGCGTCTATGGCATGGGAAATATCTAGTTCCAGGATATTTTATTCGTTTATCCGTTAGACGATTAAGCAGGACCGACAAATTCACGAAACTTGTGAAAATAATTGATACAGTCAACAATTTACTAACAAAGGAATACAATTTATTCTAAAAAAATAATATTTTCACGCAGCAATGCACATTAAAAAACACATTGCTTAAGGATAAATATTCTACTTACACAACTAAGACTACAAAACGTTTTAAATACAAATCATGGTAAAAGCCTGGATATTCCCCATGAAGCTGGAAAAAAAACCTTCATGATTTGACTTGAGAAAAGCCTTGGACATTAAATACGGAAAGAAGAAATGATGCCCGCAATTTTAGCTTTCGACAGGGAGTTGAGATGATACACTAAATACTGAGTTAGTTTGGTCAATGCCTTTTGATTTATGAGAAATATGTACCTTAAATTGGAATGAAAAAGACGCTACCGATCGAACTTTTTTGAATATCGTTATAAATTATAGCCTATGTGTTATTCTGATGTATATGCTACATTATGGTAAAAGTTTCATCAAAATCCATTCAGTAGTTTTTGCGTGAAAGAGGAACAAACATACATCCATCCATACATCCATCCATACATCCATCCATCCATCCATACAAACTTTCGCATATATAATAGTAGTAAGATTGTTTCTCGTAAATACACCTATTAATAGATGACAGCTATAGAAAGACAAAATATTCGTTTAAAACGAAGATATGTTTTGTATCATGAACGCGTAGTATGAATCGCCAAAACATAGCTACCCAATATAACGTAAGTTCTTTAGCGTGTTGCTTCTTAAAATGGAACGCAATCGAATTCACGTCCTTTGTAAAACGCTCAGTTTCTTCAAGGCCAATTGCCAAAGGACAAGAAATCTGCAGTCAATTTTACGATTGAAATTTTGTGATGTGGGAAAATGAATTTGTGAAAATGAAATGTTCAATAACAAAATTGTAAAGCTCATCTAGCTAACACACACTTCTCAGTGGGTCATTTCTGCTGAATATCCATCCAATTTGTGTGGTTAAGTTTTCGACTTTCCATGAGATCTTGTTTAAAACATTATTGAACCATATGAAAACGCCTTGAAAAAGAATCATTTACTTCATATGAAGGAATAAAATTAGAAAATTGGATTTGCTACGGAGACTTGCTGAAAAGTTAAAGATTGCATCAAAAATATTGCTGAGCATTATTATATCGCTGTTCCGGAAGAACAGTGACGTAAATGCAAAAACTTCAATTTTACAGGAGAGTAAAAAAACGATTTGCAGTTGTGTAAAACGTTTAATTGAAAAGGGTGTAAGTGACAGAAAATAATTATAATATATTGAGAGTATTGAAAATATACTTTACTCTCATTTACCAGGGGTTTGGATTTAATCACCCTAATTTCAACCCTAAATTTCAACCCCTAAGTGCAGTTACGTCATTGTTTCTCTGAAAATTGTTCGTTGATCTAGAAGAGTTCTTAGTGGAAGTACAGTTACGACCATGTTCCCCTGCATATAGGACGTGTTTCTGATATTGTCTATGGACTTATTTGCATTTGACAAATTTTTTCAGTTACGTCATTGTTCTTCCGGAACGGCGATATGGTCAAAATACTTCCGTTTACAGAAGAGTGGCTTACGATCAATTGCTGTATTAGAAGTCAGTTCTATTACTCGTACAGTGGAAGCTTTTTATTTGTGCAGTAAAATATAATCCAAATTTATTCACTAAGATGAACATTTTGCATTGAATAGCCTTCAAAAATTTGAAAACAAGAACATCGTTCCTTGAATCGTCTGATATTTCTACATGTTATGTAGACATTTATTCGAACTGTGGGATTGAACGAAAGTAATGAAATATCCTGATTACTTTAGATTTGGAGTCATCATGACGCTATTCGTGTGAATTTGACAACATTGAGTAATGACGTGAAAGGTAAGCCATTTTGCACTTTTTTTTTATTAGCGTCAGTAAATTTTGAAATGCTTGAAAGCTTCATGAAAATCTTACTACTATTATATATGCGAAAGTTTGTATGGATGGATGTATGGATGGATGGATGTATGTTTGTTCCTCTTTCACGCAAAAACTACTGAATGGATTTTGATGAAACTTTTACCATAATGTAGCTTATACATCAGAATAACACATAGGCTATAATTTATAACGATATTCAAAAAAGTTCGATCGGTAGCGCCTTTTTCATTCCAATTTAAGGTACATATTTCTCATAAATCAAAAGGCATTGACCAAACTAATTCAGTATTTAGTGTATCATCTCAACTCCCTGTCGAAAGCTAAAATTGCGGGCATCATTTCTTCTTTCCGTATTTAATGTTCAAGGCTTTTCGCAAGTCAAATCATGAAGGTTTTTTTTCCAGCTTCATGGGGAATATCCAGGCTTTTACCATGATTTGTATTTAAAACGTTTTGTAGTCTTAGCTGCGTATTGCGTAAGTAGAATATTTATCCTTAAGCAATGTGTTTCTTAATGTGCATTGCTGCGTGAAAATATTATTTTTTTTAGAATAAATTGTATTCCTTTATCAGTAAATTGTTCACTGTATCAATTATTTTCACAAGTTTTGTAAATTTGTCGGTCCTGCTTAATCGGGTAACGGATAAACGAATAAAATATGGAACTGGATATTTCCCATGCCATAGACGCAATGCTAAAGATTCCGCTTAATCGAATTCTCCGCTTAATCAAATAATATTTCTTGGAACCGACAGTATTCGTTTGAGCGAGGCCGACAGTATGTGTTTTAGAGTATCGGTAATGTAATCGCTTGAAGAGATTGGCAACTAATAAATGGATTGGGTTCATTATTTTCCAATTTAATGGAACTTTAAATACAATTTTACGGTATTTTTAAAAATTTGTTTCACTGATTGGGCGGGTACTTACAATTGGTCACTTAGAATCCAATCGAACAGGTATCTTGCCGAATTTTTTTGCAAGAATATTATTATAATAACTAAGATTATGGGTAATTTTTTCAACTGACGCCAGTTTTGGCGCCAAAGACTATGTAATAATACTTTACTTCTTGCACGATATAACTAAAATAAAACGATTGTTGTCTGATGTTTGTAGACTGCGCCAAAATCTTAATCATAGAGATAATACTCCCACAGTTGAAAAAAAGTTCAGGTTTTTTTTTTTTTTTGACAGATTCCGTACGTTGTCATTAAAAAACTTTTAAAACTTACGTCAAAGCGTAAAGTAATCCGCATACGAAATTAATCAAACCCCAAAACTAAAATTACCATTTTTTGTGTTTTTCGCACAAATTATTGTCAAATGCTTCCTACTAATTTCGAAATCACTTAGGGCAAATAGTTTTAGCGTCATTTCATGGCCAGCAATATTTTCTCAGCAAAAAATGACAATTTTTCTTTGATAAAAATTACTGACTTAATAATACCTAAGCATATTTTCATTAAGTAGGGAGGGGAGCAAAATTATCCTAGGTATCCCAAAACAGTTACCGCAAATTTAGCAACATCTTAAATCGTCAAAACGTTTTGAGTTCTTTTAGTTAGGGAAAAAAAAAGGCGATTATAAATTGTTTCTCAATATTTTTACTGGCCCAGGCAACGCCGGGTATTTTTGCTAGTATTATTATAAATATACAATTGCTTACACCATATTTGTGCTATTAAGTGTTGTAAAAGATTGTATATTTTTTTTATTAGTATGATGTGTTCATTTTAGATTATATACGTTGTTCGAAAATTTGGGACTTTTTGCTTTAATATATTGCTCATATATTAACCAAAGCGATGTTGGTTTTACTTTTGTGATTTGGGTCGTTGAAAGAAAAAGTAGTGTATGTCATTTTTTTTAATAAAAATTGTATTTACAAAATCAGAAATTAGTTGCAACCTTATTCTACTTCACGCAAAAGTGGTATTAGTCTAGGTAAGGCCCCTTTATAGATGAGCCGACGCATCAAGATTAAGTTTCACCACTTTGGATCCAGCGCGTGGTATGTCTTTTTAGCCGGTTGATGAATGGTTGTCTTTTCTGGCAAGTATCGCGTTTTGGTAATTTTCACTATGAGCAATGATCAGCGCCACGTGGATTTGGCAAAGCTTGGCAATGTCCGAAACTTTACTCTGGTAACCCTAGCTCTGCAACAATGAAAATTTGAAAGTGAAAGTTATTGAATGGATCCAAAGTGGTCAAACTCAAGCTTGATGCGTCGGCCTGTCTATATAGCGGCTCTAAGTCTAGGTACAACCATTTGCTGCTAGGCAGTAATAGTAAAATGGAAAAGCAGTAGCACTTGGTGCAAAAGTGACTACTAAACCATCCAACGTGCAAAATCTTGTTTTATTGAGTTTCACCACTTTTGCTTTGAACAGCTCATTTATTTATCGAGTTTTTCAGCAATGATACTTGTAGTCTTGAATATTCAATCAATATTCATAATTATTGGTTGGTTTATTGCATTTTTATTTCCAGTACAATATCTTTGTTTATATAACGCATTTTGAGATCAAGTAGCCCCAGCAAGCCCTAAGATCTCAGAAACTACCCAGGAGATTTGGCTGAAACTTTCACCGTTTGTTCCTTTTGGTACTGGGAAGGTTTAGAGACCAGTTTCAATAAAATCCGATGGTTAGTTATATTTTTATTTCAATTTTAGACCTGATTCTGTCTTCGTAATTTCAATTTAAAACTCCATTTTCGAAGGCTTTCATCAATCCAATCGAGTATTTAGTGTATCAACTCAACTCTCTGGCAGATAGTTGGAATTGCTTGCTACCGTAAATTTGGCGATCTTTTAAATCGCGCCAAGAGCCCTCAATAATGGAAGTTTTCTTAATAACTATCTCAAATATAAAGGATAAAAAGGTATTTGATTAACAGATTAATCTTTTTTTAAAAACAAATGAGATTCAGTTTCATATTTCGGAACTCCTTTAGATTTGTAGAGGCTTAGATGTCATGCATTATTTTCCAGACGAACACTATTTTGCTCTTTATACCTATTGCTGTTTTCAATTAAAGTATGTTACTATATTTTTTCGCCAAACATCCAATCAGTAGTTCGTTTTCATGTCTATACTATTTGCTATGATATATCGCAATGTTGGAAATTATTTTAACGCCTTACGGAATGACGTATATTTAGCGCCAAATATAATTTTCAAATTGATTTCAGATTGCCAAAAAGTAATCAGCTTCATAGAGAATACCTCAACATTAGGCGACAATTTCTCTTTCACAAAAGTGATAATACGTAAGTTTCTTTATTTATGGAAGGGATAGGGGTTCAGAATTATCCAAGGTATCCCAAATTAGCTACCAAATTGGCGACTTTTTAAATAGCGCCAAGAACCTTCAATAATTGAAATTTTCCAAGGCGCGTTGCTACGCAACTATTTTTGTTTTCGAGAGTAGAAAAAATTATTTGTGTATGATAAATACCTGATTAAATATGTTTCCTTCTCAGACAAACATATTATTGCATGACAGTACTCAAATGCTACCATATTTTTTAAGGTGTTTGCTTTTTCATGTTCGTAATATTTGTCATTAACCGCAATGTTAAAAATTATTAACGACGTACGGAATGGTGAGTATTGAGCACCAAATAGGTCATTAAAATTGTTTTCAGCCTTGCGAATAATATATTCATGCTTGCTCAAATTGTGCCACACGTGCAAAATTTATGGAACTCATTTCTTCGCATTAGATATGTTGTTACTTAATTTTCAAACGGTTGTGCGTATGGACGAGTATTTCCCGATAGCTTATGCCATCAAATTACTAAAGTACAACCATTCCTCCATGCTTTTTTTCTTATTCAAAAAGATGTGTTACTTTTCTGTTTTAAGAAGTTTCTTCAAGTACTGTCAAGTTTAAGTATCATTTGCATCTTTACATTGCAAAATTTCAACAAGTCCGCCATTGTTGTTAAGCTTAGTTTAGCCTTCTAAGTGACTTTATTAACTTTTTAAGAAGTGGACATCTGTGTTTTCCAACTCTACAGAACATAGTTTTATAGTTTTAAAGGAAAATTAACTTTTTTATTGAATAGACTTTCTGAAAATTGAATAACTTTATCAGAAGATAACTTTGCTTGATTTAGAATTTTTAAAATCTTTCATGCCTATTTTCAACAGCGCTTTACAGATTTTTACATCCAAAACACCATGTGTAGACGAAATATACATCTAGGCAGAACAAAGTCTGCCGGGTTCTACTAGTTTAATTATAAAACATATTAGTTATTATGTCCACGATTTGTGCCTAAATTTATAGGTAGTCTCGTAACTAATTATGTTCCAATAGTTTCGCAGATATTACGCAACAAAGAGCAAAAACACAGTCACCTGGCACAGTCCCCTGCCTACTTATACTAGTCGGGGGACTTATCCCCTATCATGATTTATCAGAAAAACAAACTTCAATCGGCCCTCTTTCAAACCAAAGTTATAGATTCATTTTCTGAGCAATAGTATAATTATACGAACATTTCAAAAAACTGTGCACGGACAGATTTCGTGTGAAAAATGACGAGTTTACAGAGAATCGCCCCTGTAAGCATTATGGCTTGCATCAGAATCTCAACCAAATCATTTACTAACTTGACAATTTTTAATAAAACAGGACCATTCCAAAACGCGAGGTTTGCTTATTTAATTTTAAGAATAGATGCATCTTTCAAGCAAAGTCGTTAATTTTCTAATGCTACTGATAAAAATCACCTTTTTTAGTCAAATAGGATTATTCTGCTGGATTGCTTGTAAACATAATGTATAAATAGATACGGACTAATAGCTTTGTTTGAACCTAAACCTTCGAGCTCCTATCTCGAGTGTGTTTTCGGTTTCAAGACACAGTGGTACTATTTTCTATTTCTTACATTTAAAAATAATCTACTGTTATTTCAATCAGAAATTAGTGGGAAGGGGGAATAGTACAGTGCAAGATATCATATGGCCCTCAAATGCAAAACCAGGCTTTGTGCAAATACGATAAAAGCTAGTGAAAGTTATCATTAGCGTTGAGTCAGCTTTTCAACATTTTCAAAAAGCAAAAATGACACTGGAATAATCATTACTGTAAAATAAATTTGAAAGATGAGACGAAAAATCAACTATTTTCCACAAAACATGCACCGATTATAATCCACCAGAATATTTAATGTTATTTTAAACTGCATTTTCATAACTTTATTGCAGGGCTAACTTACCAGATACCATGTGATTAGGATCTGAGCTCCATTTCATGAAAATATTCTCTCCATATTTCTTTTCTGTCCGATGCTTAAAGCCATCCGTAGCTGCTAAGTGGTCTGCCCATTCTTTTGCATAGGAGCAAATCTGTATTTAAATAAAGTTATACATACTTAGTTTAAAAGTTACAGGGATGGTATAGATGTACAGTAAGTGGGGCTATACTGCGGAATTGGTTAGGATATTATATGTGCTGTAGTTGGGAAAAAATATCGGGGAGAGAGCAGGGAGGATGCGCCTTTTTATTGGCTAGATATACTGGTTGATGAATTTTTGTTAGGCTCAAAAACATAGTTTGGATTACTTATACCTATTTCCATTCAAAACGCACGCATACATTTTTTAAAAAAGGTGGTTGAACATTAATTAAATTTTTTATTATTTACAATACTAAACAAAGTATTTTGGGTGCTAGCGAACTCTTACTTTCCCTTACAAACTTCTAGAAGTACAAAAAGTTGCTAAATATTACATAATTTGTTTTTTTATTATATTTATCTTTTTCTTCTTTTCTGAAGAAATTTTTCACAATAAATTCATTGCATTTTCTTATTCATTTAATTTCATTGTCTCTCCAATCAATGTGTCTTCAAACTTCACAAAATTTTAGAATAATAAAGGACGAAAACTGACGTGGAAACGCTTAAATGTAATGCACAGTATATTGAGGTTGTAGTGCTTTAACTTTATTTTTTAACATACATCTATGCTTGAAATGTTGAGTAGAATATTTAGAATGACACACAAGCTGAATATACGAGGGCAATTCAGAAACTAACCTCCGATTGGTCACAGTGCGGGTAGTGGGGGGAGTAGCGCGCTATCTGTGCATTCACACGCTCAGTAGGTCAGTCGGCATCAAGCCGTAGTCGAGTGAACATCGTACCTGCGCTAGTTTAGTTTTTGTGGCAGTTTGAAATGTGTGCTGCAATAGAAAATCCCGCCAAATGTGAAGTGCGTGCTGTTATAAGGTTTTTTACAGCCAAAGGATACTCTGCAGCAGCTATTCATCGCCGTGGAATGCTGACTTCCGGTATCGTTTTTTTGCACGATAACGCCCGTCCTCACTCTGCTCGCAGAACAACAGCCCTTCTTGAGTCCTTCAAGTGGGACGTTTTCAACCATCCACCTTACAGCCCAGATCTGGCGCCAAGCGATTATCACCTCTTCATGCATATGAAGAAATGGCTCGGGTCCCAGCGGTTTGATGACGACGAAGAGCTCAAAGATGCGGTCACAGGCTGGCTCAAGGCACAAGCGGGTGATTTTTACGCAGAAGGAATTTCAAAGCTTGTGAAGAGATACGATAAGTGCCTCAATCGTTATGGAGACTATGTCGAAAAATAGTGCAAAGATGTAGTTGTAAGATGTATATATTAAAATATTTTTACTTAACTTGGTGTATTTTTTTCAATCAACCGGAGGTTAGTTTCTGAATTGCCCTCGTAATAACTGAGCAAATTTAATTAAGATAATTTTTTAAAGAAGAGAAATGAATGTAATTATTGAACAATTGAAAAAATAGTTATTGAACAAAAAAAATGGTTGCAATTTTTGAATAATGGAAAGGAATGTAATGCTCGAATAAATGAATGTCTTTTAAGTAGGGCTTACCTCTTTAGAGAGCTTTAAATCTGGCACACCATGCTTTGATCTGTAGGCATTATGTGCTTTCAAGCAATCTTCTTCAAACTTTCCAGGCTTCACTACTGCAGCCGGTTCTTTTTTATCTGTTGAGGCCCTGGACTTGGACTTTTCTGGACTGTCGTGAGACTTAAAAAAGCTGAATGCAGATTTCTTTGGCTTAGTGTCTTCTAATTCCTTACACACCATTGTTTGGGATGATTGAATTTTGTCCGGGTCACCATATGTTTCTACAGTTTCTTCTATTACTTCTTTCTTTCCCGAACTGTCTGTGTAAATGATTGTTTTGGTGACGCTTGTTCCACCGGCATGGAATTTTTCTGGGTCGAAATCGAATTTTTTAAAGGCAGCTTCTAAATCTTCCCTCGTGCCATCTTTGATGGTCGTTGTCGTAGTTTGTACACCACCTGTCTTTTCTACTGTTTTTGTTACGAAGGAGCGAGTTACCTGTGAAGAAAAAAGCTTTATATTGGAAAACAACAAGTTTATTAAAATAGGAATAATCAACGTTATAACGCACAAAATTTGCAAGAATCTGCAGACACGTGTTTTGGGTCTACGAGGAGCCCCCTTTTCAATGCAATGAAGTGTAAGCTTTAGGATGAAAAATCATCCGAGAAAAGAAACTGCAGATTCTTGCAAATTTTGTGCGTTATAATGTTGATTATTTCGATTTTACTTTTCAGTACAAAGGTATTTATTCAATTCTAACAAGCTTATTGTTTTGTTTTTTAAGTTTTCGAACAAAAATATAAGTGATTAGTATTAACTAAGGCATAAAAGGAAATAAATGCCTTTGTGCAGAAAAGTTAGAGAAAATATAGTTTTAAATCGCTCAAATTTGCAAAGAACTGAATTCACGTGTTTCAGTTGTTCCTAAACGCTTTTTTTAATGTAAAAGAGTTGATGAAAAATGGATGAAAAAACAGCTGACAAAATTTTGGTCGGATATCTGTTTATCTACCAGCTCATCTCTTTGTGTTGACAATGGGGTCCCTTGTAACCCCAAAATGCGTGTAAGTCATGGTAGTTTGATGTTTTTTTAATGAAAATGATTAAGATACAGTTACTTCATAATTAAGTTAAATAATTAGTTACTAATAGTTACTTTCGTTTTAATGAGTAATGGCACCATTCTTTTTATATGGAAATTTTCGCAGCAGTTAGATACATTTACGATAAGTGCTAAAAATATTTATAGTTGCACTTTATTTATGACAAATGCATTATATATAAGCTGCTGACAATAATTGAGGCATTATTTTCATATTTATGATTCAAAGAAGTTATAATAAGTAATAACGACAAAATTACCTTAACTTTGTGGGATTTGTAATCAAAGAGAAAATATCTCCAATCACAATAGCATTATTTTAATTTAAGTTTCATAACAGAAGAAGAAATTCTGTGAAATTAACTCAAAACTAAAGTTATTATAAAGTAAAAACAATTGAGCTAGCTGCAATACTAATTCCATTATTACAGCGCGCCTCAACATTGTTGGCGTTTCGTGAAAGTTTCAAAAACGTTGAAATAGGGCCATAAACTCGATAAGCAGACCCAAAATTCCTATATCCAAAAGCGGAATTTGGCGAGAGTTTTCAGCAGACATTTATTTCTTATTTTAAACAAGCAACGACGCTTCAAGAAAAATATTTGCTTCACCAGAGCTTGATTACGGGTACCAATGCTTCTCTTGCTTCCAACCAATTTTAATTTGAATTCAGCCAGGGATGAGCGCCAACAATCCTTAGATCCACTATACTTTTACACTGTCATAAGTAATAAAACCAATTGTTTATCTATATCTATAAAAATGAGTGTATGTATATATACTTGTTCTCTATACAAATCCACAGTTTACGTCAGATTTTCATCAAACTTGACACAGAGGTTCCTTGGTGCTCTAGAATTCTCATCGGCGGGGTCTTGAAATTTTAAAAAATCTAAAAAGCTCAAATTTAAATTTTTTGCCAAAAAATGACCCTTTTATAGGAATCTAGCCTATTTATATTGTAATCGAGATAGGCCTTTTAGCATTCAAATTGATGAAATTTAAGATTTTTAAATACGAGTATTTTCCAACAATGATTACGATTAAAGTAATGAATTTTCAACTTAAGGCTCACCTATTTCCTTTTAGCATTGAAATAAGTAAAAAACAATCATAATTCATGTGGACTTTATAAAAAAAACCACGGATTTGAATTTCAAATTTGCAATGCGACGACAGTTGCGTCTGTAGTGGAGATAAGCCTTCAGAACGAGAAATAGATTTATTTCTGAGTTATAATAATTTTTACTTTGTAGGTGGGAACAATTAATAGAGAAAAGTTAATATTTTAAATTTGGCGGGTGGAATTGATGCAATTTTTTCACTTCCATGTGCATATATTTCATGCTAGTGGACGCGGCAAAGCACAGACAACATTTATCTTTAATTTTCACCTTTTGATAAGACTATTTTTCTGTAAACGTTTAACTTTCTGTAACATTTTAGTTTTTTTCAAAGTTTGTACCTAAGAGACAGATTGATGCAAATTATTTATTCCATATGAATAGAACTCTTTCAAACTTTTTTTCCCTGAATGCTATGTTGGTATTAATAAGCATCCGGGCAACGCCAGGTATTAAGCTAGTTCATAATAAATATTGCTTTCGCATTACCTGCTTTTTTATTAGAGGGGGGGGGAGGGGATTAGGGGAGACAAAGAAACAAATTATTCGTTATTAGGCATCTCCTCCTTAATTTTAATGCCGAATGCTTTAATGTTGAATTGCTTTCAGTGGAGTATACGCAATGTGCAACATGGTTGTTTGAAGGTTTGCGCTGGAGATGTTGGTGATCTTAAACATCATAGAGCTCACGGTGACGGTTGCATTCGGAAAATTTCGAAAGGTTGAGTAGCAGCATCTGTTTTTTCTTAACGCAAATTGATCAGCGTATTGAAAAATCACAAAAGGTGCTGGAATGATAGGAGTGTGACGGAAACGGCCGGCTTAAAGCATTTGCAAAGAAGAGCATCAAAAAGATGTAATGACAGCCCAAGTGAGGGACAGCTTTAAGGCACTATTAGGCTACTATTGCATAACTCAGAGTCTTGCAATAATAGAGCCAACAATCACAAAATATCACGTGTAAAGCATTTCTTGTGGAAGAAACCTTTAAAAAGCAGTGTTCGAAAAGTGTTTCTTCAGTCGGGTATACGAATATGCCAACTAGCAATTTTCGTAAAACTTTAATTCTTTCAACTCCATTAGGTTTTTCAACATGGACTGTTAAGTTCGTTGAGACTGTGAGAAGAATCTTCCTTCATGTAGAATTTTACTGTTCAGAGAAAACATTTTATACTTTTGTCCAATGACAGAGCAACGTACACGTCATAAGTAAGTTTGGCTCAATTTTTGGCTTTATTGACTTCATTGGCCAGTCATTCGATCCTGACGTCATGGGATTAAAGCCTGGTCATGTTTTTGGTCTAATTACAAAAAAGTAAGTTGTATCAGCTTATAATCAGTCGAAGGCTCTAAAAACAAACCCATCAAATTGATTGATGTGACCAATGCATCAAAATTGTCCCCCAGATTATCTATGAATCTAGAAAATTGTTATTAAACAAATACATACTATTCCTTAGTATCCACTAAAAACTTACTTTTTCCGTATGGCACGTTTCCTCTTGTTCTTTATTTTTCTTCTTAAACATTTTTTGCGAACCTGGAAATGAGGACTGTCTTAAAAAGGAACTTGTAATTCTGCTTGAAGGTAATTCAAACAAGAAATAAATCATTAAGCCTGTCAATGTAAAAGAAGCTTAGTTGTTGTTGTTACTGAAACCACTCAGCCCGAGTAGACACATCTGCAAGATTTAAGGTGGAATTAATATGGCGTCCGTTTTTACGAGCACCATTAAGGTGGAAGTCCGATTTAGCTCAACACACATGCCACAAGGCAGACAGTCATTCACAACACACACATTCACACAGAGAAAAGACAAGGACACGAGACAGTGAAAGTACATCCATGCCCGAGCCGGGATTCGAAGGAGGGGCCTTACCATCCCGGTCTGACTCCTCTGACCACTAGACAAGGGAGCCAGCGAAAAATTCTTTACTTAGCATAAATGACAAGTTATGGGCATGATCAAGGGTTTTCTTTTTAATTTGGATACGAATATAGCGGTTCTAGTTTATGTGAAAAATTAACTAAAATGTGAAATTGGAACGTAGAATTTGCGTTTTATTGCTGTGATATTTTCATTAATTTTCAATGCATTTTTATGCATTTTTAGATATTCATTTTCGGTAAAAATATACTTGAGCCCCTTGGCAAAATTGGCGATTTTTGCTTGTCGCCAATCCTGTTCGCGCGGAACACTGTGCAAACAAAAATGACGACCAAAACTTAATGAAAAATCAATAAAACATCGGCCAAAACATAATATAATTGCAATGAAACACAATATATTCAGAAGGAGCAGTTATGGCCTGATTGTTAAGTCGTTGGGCTCGTAACTGGAGGACTTCAAGTTCAATACCAACCTTTCGAACATTTCCCGTATTAGCTAATGGTGACTGCGACACGTTAAATGTGTTTGTGGTGACAAATTCCTCAAAGCTTCCATTCCAAATCAATAACTATGGAGGTTGAATCAATAACTATGGTGCTGGTACAGGGGTTGCCCGGCTTCTGAGCTGGATCAAAAATCAATTTGTTAAACTACGTGTAGTAGTAGGTTCGGGGATCCTGGTGTGTGTGTGAAAATCAAAAATTATAGATACGTACTCATTTAAATACAGTTATATCCATAAATAAAACAACATTGTATTGCTTGGTGATCAACTGCGATCAAAAGTTGGCGAGAATCCAGGAGCTCCCTTAAATCTTGGTTAACCAGATTTTGATGCACTGATTTAACAAGTTACGGTTCTACGCGTTTAGCTATGGTGTGGTCACTGACCCTATTGTTGTACATATTCTGAAATTATTTAAATAATTCTTACCACATATTCTTGTCGTTCGACCAAACGAAGACGACAGCCATTGTTAAGCTACTGACAGGAAATCTCTCTTAATTTAACCCTCTTAAAAGCTCATTTCTGCTTCCGCTCTCGTTTAAATATGGATTGATGAATTGAAATAAGTAGTGGATAAATACTATACATGCTTGTTCTTTCCATGGCAAATGGTAGTTCAAGGCCACGAAACGCGCATATCATTATTATTTCATTACTACTATTCTTTTTGAAAACAATTAAACATTTACACATTTTCTACTAGTTTTATTTGTCATGTGGAGGGATTCTGTTTGTTTTCGTTTGTGTTCGTTTTGTCATGAATTTCTCTCACTGTAATTTTTGGTGTTCATTTGATGGGTTTCTGTTAACTCCATTCTGAACTCTGGTGTCAATGGAAACAACTAAGTTTTTCATTTTTTTTTTTTTTTTTTTGAAAATTGAATTTTGATGTAATGACACTTTTCTGTGTATTTTGCATAAATGCAGGGCATTAATTAATTTAATTTGCATGGTTTCTTTGAAAATGATTTAAAATTATATTTGGAGGATTTAGCCGGTAGTATGTGACCTACGACTCACAGATTGGGTATTGTTGGTGCGGAACTTCTCATTGTTCTGAAATTATTGCGTGCATTGCGATTATATCTACCTGCATCATCCACAAGGGAAAATAATAGAGGTTTTTTCATTAACTCCATTTTATGGGGTAAAAGTAAAACGATTTTATTCTCTTACAAACAGTCATAAAACTAAATTTTCTTCTCCCAGTTACTCTCAGAAAGTGTAGTCTTTGATTCATTGCGCAGTATTTAATCCCTCAGTTCATCCAAAAGACGGGGAAGGATCTAAAGTAGAAACAGAAAAATTCTGTTTCCTCTTACCCCAGTCGACTCTGTTGTGTTTCTTTTTTTTTTTTTTTTTAACACAGTAAACATCTATGTTTTATTTCTAAGTTTTTGATTCTCAAATGATTTCTACTGTCCGATCTCGAAAGTAGGGACTAGCACCGTTGAACGGTTTTATTTTGAGAAAAGGGATGAGACAGCTTGATTAAGAAAATGCACCATGGCAGCATCTCTGCTAAGTGTGATATTATTTTATTATCCTTCATCTCTGATAAGGAAGGGGAATAAATAAATAAATAAATAAATAAATAAATAAAAAGCATCAACACAAACCAACCGGTCTGATAAGCGAATCTAACGAAAAAGAAATCCTTTCACATTCATTAACTCTCTTATCGCTATACCCCCTACAAGAGACCTGACGCATGTACAAATTCGAGGAAGGTCGCTCACTCAAATATTAAACAGTTGTTCTCAATGTTCTTTTTTCTTTTCTTTTTAAAAAATAGTTTTAAAGTTCAGGATTTTCTTGACACTCTCAACTACAATAGAAAGTGGTAATAGTTAAACTTGAGTGAGAGATTTTTTTTTGCCGATAATTCAATCCTCTAATTATTCATGTATTTATTAAAAATCTAAAATCTAATAACAGTTTAAAGCTTTGAGCAACAGAAGAAAATAAAAGAAGAAAAAAAGTCCGTTTTGCATGTTATTGTTTTTACGTCTACAGGCGAAATTAAAAGAATGAAATTTTACTTCAAACTTAAGAAACAATAAAAAGCTAGCATTTAAACACTTTTAATGTACTTAACGTTGTTACTTGAAATGCTATTCACTTCAACTGCACGTGCTACTTACGTCAACACTTACACTACATCCATTAAATATTTTGAACATAGCCAAAACAACTGTTCACTCAATTATTCAACACTTTTCACCGTTCTTTCTCGCAATGGAGCGGTTAAACTACCAGAATGGTTCAATCTACCGCCCACCACGCCCGAGTTTTAATCTAATGTGTTTCATTCATTATTGATAGGCTCTTGGATTGCAGCTAATTTATCTGGACTAAAATGCCGAGAGATGTGCCAAGATATTTTATTTAGCAACAGATCGGTGTGGATGTTTTTTATCTTTTGAGATAAGCTCGCAGCAAGCCGAGATATTTATTGAAATTCCAGGGTTTTACAGCTGTAACTTATTTTAAGGTTACTAATTTAAACAAAAAAAAAAATTTCCTTTTCTTGTACGTTTTGAGAACGAAAGCCATTTGAAATGTTATTTGAGCATGGGACTGCGTTAAAAAAATCGTATGAGTATTTTACAATGGAAAAACAATCTTTTTTTGTGACACTTTAACAACAATCTCCCTCACACATCATCCAAAAAAAAAAAAAATTACTGCGGCAAATGAGTTAGGGAAAATGAAATTTATTTAGAGTAATGAATAAAAACTTCAAAGTTTACATACAAAATTTGTATTTTCAATGGTTTATCGTTTTTGGGTTATGCGAGATACAGACATTAGGGTGGGGCGAAAAATAAAAAGTTTTTCAGATCAACTTCTAATAGTTGCCAAAAGTTGTCTTTGGTGATAGTTAGCTTTTGTGCAAAATTTAAGAAAAATCGGTTAATATCTTCAGGGGGCGCTGCGATCGCAAAGTTTTACCATAGCTTTGTTATGGATTTTATGGTTAAAATATCAAAAAGAATGCCTTTAGCTAGTCTCTTTGCGTTTTTTTACTCAAAAGATGTTTTCATGCATTAAAAGCATATGAAATGACTCACAAACATTATTTTATATGATATATTTATATTTTAAAAAAATCACTTTTTTTCACGTTTTTGTTTCTTTTTAAATGCTTGAAATGTAAATATATCATATATAATACTTTTTTGTTAGTTATTTCATATGCTTTGAATGCATGAATGTATCTTATGAGTAAAAAAATACAATGAGATTAGCTAACGGCATTGTTTTTCATATTTTAACCATAAAATCCCTATAAAAGCTTGGTAAAACTTTGCGATCGCAGCGCCCCTGAAGATATTACCCGATTTTTCTCAAATTTTGCACAAAAGCTAACTATCACCAAAGACAACTTTTGGCAACTATTAGAAGTTGATCTGAAAAACTTTTTATTTTTCGCCCCACCCTAACAGACATACGTATAAACATATATGTGCAAGTACTTACAACCGTGCCTACATTCTTGCATACATATGTTCATAAATAAGTACACAGACGTCACGAAAAAACTCTTGATAAATAACTCGAGGATGGACGAAGTGGCTGATTCGGTTGTCCGTGCGTTCTTAATCATGTATGCACGTGCGAGCCGGTCGAGAAAACTACTCAACATTCATTCGGGTGTGAGCAAAATGGAAAGTTTTGGCCGAAAGGGATGAAAATTGAAAATTGGATTTTCATAGCCTGGAGTTTAGGATTAAAGTTTTTTTGTTTATATTCATAGAGAAAACGAAATATAAAATGCGGAAATTAATAAAAACTATTTTTACCGTTGCGTTGTTATTTTTCTTCAGGAATATTTTTGGAAAGTTTTTACTCTAAATATTGTAAAAATCCGTATTTCCTCGTTATTAACCACTCTTTCAGGCATGGAAAATGTAATGGATCTACCAACGACTAACGCTCATAAAGGAAATATGTACTGCTCCACAAATGCCACAGGTGCAAATGGGACATTTGATTACATTCAAAATATTTTTAATCAGTCATTAATAAAGATTTTGAATTAACAACTGTCCATACACAAAAATAACTAAAAAAAATTAACAAGAAATAAACAAAAAATCAAAATATGTAGGAATAAAACCTGTACAGTTTTTTTCAGTAATTTACGTGTACTAATTATTCTAATCTAATGGTGACCAATCATATTTTAACCCGTTAATGCCTAGCGTCCCTTTTTATGGACGGTCCAAAAAAGGGTCCGAATTTCTCCCGAATGAACATTTCAAAAAATTAATAGTGTTCAATTAGTACCTTGGTATTGTTTCAATTCGTTATTAACAGATTGCAGCAAATAACCATTGTAAAGTGTGTTCTATAGCAGTTTTAATATGATCTTTATCAAAAATGACATCGTTCACAATCTCAAGAAAAAAAGCTAAGTTTTCAAAGTTATTCCCAGCTTCCCAGTTTATGTTGATTGCTGATTTTATTTCTTCTTATAAAATGTCTTTTTAAATATTATATCGTAGGGAGAAAAAAATTACTAAAAGAAGTATGTACCCTCTGGGGTCTATCGTAACTTTTAAGAGACGATTTTTCTTTCCTTAATAAAAAAATTATTTTTTACATAATATTTTTTTAATTATTTTTCCTGTCCATTAAACACTGTTTGTAGCCAGTACACTAAATATATTTGGAAAAAAAATGTCAGGCATTAATGGGTTAAAAAAAAGCATATTTGCTATCTCCATATATTATTTCTCTAAGCCGAATCCTATACCCGGTCGAAACTCGCTCATTTCTTTATCGAATTGCAAGAAAATTTATGATTTTGAAGCTTATCCCGCGGGCTATTGACGAAAATTAGACCCACCCTCTAAAAAGTGTCGGTTCGTTTTTTATTCGAACTTCAATTTTTGGGCACAAAATTGACTCTATCTAGCGAAATAATTGGCGTATCGTCTTCATTTTGATTTCATTCGAAAGATTAAAAAACGCGTAACGAGAATCTCGAAAATCCACGTTTAAGCGACTTATAAGCGATTGAAGTTTGAAAAAGTTTTAAATTTTTTGCTCAACTGTTAAAATCGTTACATTGTTGTTCAAATCAATTTTAAATGCGACATTTCAAGCCAAGGCTTAGCTCGGTAAACCTTAATTGTAACTTTTATTGTTTCAAAATACTATGGTAGTTTTGCGATAACGTTAGTATTTAGTTTAGTAGTAGCCTTGGGTATTTGATTTTAATATAGGGTATCACTTTTGTAGTAGTTGTAAAAGTGAACGTGTCTTTGATCTCTTTGAAAAGTTGTCAGAACGACGGCAGTAGATGGCGATGTTGTGCAAATGAAGCCAATAAAAATTGTCGTATTAAATTTTAAGTTTAGAGTTTTTTTTTTTTTTTTTGCAGAATTCCGCACGGGTCACCTAGTTTGATTTAATTGCTGTAAAAAATCTTTGCAAGTTTTGATGTGTCTTTAAGTTGTTACAAAATTCATTACAATTATATTTGTTGAACTGATTGTCACAATGATTTCTCAGCTCTGACTAAACATTACACTAACATTACACTTCAGAACAATAAATAATGATTCGAACAATTTTTACGCTTGCTATTACGCGGTTTTATTATCACTCTTTATTTTATTTCTTTTTTCAATTTTTATTTTTCTACAAATATTGTCATTTTATAAAGTTTATAAAGAGTAGCTCTAGCTGGAATATGGGACTTAAACCATCTCGTATAAGAGTTCCTCGGGACTCATTACAGTTCTTCAAAATACGGGACAGTCCCTTAAAATCAGGGACCCTTCAAACTAAAATTTTTGGGAGGGGGAAATTAGTTTATTGAATGAAAATTCAAATTTTATTAAATGATAAAATACGTGCACGTACACGGGTACACGTACGTATGTTTAATGAGAAACACATTAGACGTCATTAAAAATGGCTATAATGATTAATGCTGTCTTCAAATTTGACGAACCGTCAGTAGAAATTACCGAAAAAAGCAATTTTTGGCAGGTCAGAGTGACCTACCGTAAATTTCCATTGGGGTGTCTGTGAGTTTCATTTAACAACTTTAAGGTTCGCGCACGTTTTGTATGTTTATTTGTCACTAGATTCTTAAATGAAAAAACAATGATGGAATTAGTATGTTACCCTCTCTTTATTTTAACAATAAAAAAATATTTTTATTGATAAACTTTTTTCCGAATGCAATTAAAATGGACAAGTAACACCAACAAGGCGCAATTTATCACACAAACCGTTGTCAAGCTTTTTTTTTTTTTTGGTAACTTTGCTTTATTCAAATTTTTTGCAACATTAAACTCATTTTTCAACAACTTACTCATACATTAGTGCAAAAAAGATTGAACTGCAAAGAAAGTAATCTTTCTAAAATTTCGAAATCTTGTGCCATAATAAATGAATGAAATTCAACAAAAGGAAATTAAAAAAAGATTTATTATCTTTGTTGATTAAAACTGAGCCTCATTATCCTGTCTCCAAGAACACAACTTAATTTGAATTAAATTTCTAAATTAGAGCAGCTGTATCTGCTATATTTTTTTTCGGAGAAGAATTTTTAAATATAGTAATTAAAATAATTTAAAATGTATGATAAATGCATTCAGTACTTACTCACTTTCCTTAACGTGAAAATATATTAGTTACAGTGGCATAAACCATGCCATAAAAGTTTTTGTCACCTTCTCCAAATAACAATAGCATCTCGCTGCAATGCATCAGACATCATTCAAAGTTAGGCTTTTATCAACCCAGAGGGCGCTGTTGCAGTTATCGATATGGTGATGGCGGATCATTCTCTTCAGTTGCCATGACAACGCTTAGGACAATGCACCAGTTTTGCTCTGGCCGAATAAAACTTTTTTGTTTATAAATAATCTTTTAAGTATGCAAGGCTAAATTTTTTTTCATTTTAAAATAATTGGAATTTTCTCAACCAACCGGAAAATAAATTTCTTCAAGGATAAGCTAGATTACGTCATGAGATAATATGATTCAAATACTATTCTTTGGATTGTAATTTCAGAGAAAACTTCTGTTTTATCTGTGTGCATTATTTACCAAGCAGAATATTTTTATTTATTGAAGTTCGTAACAAAAATGATTTTCGACGTTCGCTTCGCTACAAAGGTTGACTTTTAAAGTGCCATTACAAGAATGATTACGTTTAACTTTTAATTTTTAATTAATGAGAAATAATTCGATCGTATGTTTTAATGTTTTAATTTTTGTTCCTATCTGACTAACCCTAACTTACTATTATTGTTGGTACCTATTTCTTTCAACTGTATCCTTTTCAAATAGCTAGCTAGGGTAAGGTGCCGTGACAAAATAATAAATTTGTACCCACGCCGCTGGTGAAAAATATTGGGAACCCCTGTTTTATAGTTATATAGCCAATTGACTAAAATAAAAGTAAAATAAAAATTGTTATATCAGCAAAATTGTTTTTGGTATGAAGTTTTTGTAAAGTTTTCATATTTATTAGGTTGTTTAAAACGCCCGCACTTGAAAATCGTAAGCTTCGCTGGGTCGTATATATACTGCTCGACATTGAAAATGCAACACCAAGAAGGAGTGGTCAGAAATTGATGAAATTTGGTAAGAAGACAGAGACAGCATGGAACAATAAGTGATATTTATTTCAAAATAAATAAGCAAAATTTAGAGCGAGGACGGCGTCGGCTCAGTAAGAAGTAGGACCACCGCGGACAGCGATGCACGAAGAAACACGTCTAGGCATGGAGTCAATAAGCCTGCGGATGGTGTCCTGAGGGATGGCACTCCATTCCATTTCAACCATTTGCCACAGTTCGTCCTCTGAACGAGGCAGTGACAAGCTCTGCAAACGGCGTCCAATCACGTCCCACACATGTTCGATTGGTGACAAGTCAGGAGAGTATGGTGGCCAGGAAAACATCTGTACACCTCGTAGAGCATGTTGGCTGATTCGAGCACTGTGAGACCGGGCGTTATCCTGTTGAAAAATTGCATTTGGCAGACCCTGAATGTAGGAGATTGCCACCGGCCGCAGTACATTATCTACATATCGTTGGGTCGTCATAGTGCCCCGAATACGAACTAGAGGTGATACGGAATTGTATGCAATAGCGCCCCAAACCATTATGCCACGTTGTCGCGCTGTGGGGCGCTCCACAGTTACTGCCGGATTCGATCTTTCTCCACGTCGACGCCACACACGTATGCGATGACTATCGCTGGACAAACAGAAGCGGGATTCATCTGAGAACACTACGGTTTGCCATTCTGCCATCCACGTCGCTCTGGTCCGGCACCATTCCAAACGTTGGAGTCTGTGCTGTGAGGTCAAAGGCAGTCTTCTTAGCGGGCGCCGTGATTGCAGGCCACGTGCAACCAGTCGACGGGAAATGGTTCTGGTCGACACAGGAACATCCAGGGTACCTTGCACGTGCTGCAGAATCGACGTACAAGTGACTTGCGGGTCCGCCACAGCTTGTCGGTGAATCCGTCGATCCAAGCGGTCTGACGTCACTCTGGCTGCACCTGCACCCCTCAATGTGGCTACATTTCCTCTTTCCAACCATCTCCGACACAGCCGATGCACAGTGCTTGCATCCATGTGGGTATCAGCTGCAATTTGACGTATGGACCAACCTCCCCTTCTCAGTCCGATCACCATACCCCTTGTAAAGTCGTCTATATGCTGGAAGTGTCTTCGTTGAGGACGGCGTGGCATTTCCTCCTATCACACGTATCCTTCGAGACAAAAACCAAATTTCTCCGATAATTAGTCTGGCAGAAAAACCAACATGAACATAGCCCATTTTCAACTTCATTCTCTTATATCTTACTTCACGTGCGTCGGAGAGCTGCGCATTTCATATCATTTGCATAACTCCGTGACGTGCGTCTACGGTAAAATTTGCATGAATTTCTGACCACTCCTTCTTGGTGTTGCATTTTCAATGTCGAGCAGTGTATTTATTACCACTTTCGTTTTGATTTTTTTTCTTCTTGAAATATAAACCGCTCATTTTCTTATGATTCAGATTTTACTCTCAAGAGGTTGAGAATTGCATCTGTAAAAAATCTTAATAGGCAGTAGAACGAAACAGGATTCAAAAAAAAAAATCCTAACATCATTTTTTAATTTTTTTTCAAGTCGCGACAATAGAAAATACGAGGAAATTCAAAATAATGTGAAATAGCTATGAGAATTTAAATTTTTTACATGTAGAAACTGGAAATTTATTTTGGAAATTATAGTACATATGAAGTAACAATATGTTCTACAATAAAACTTATACTGAAACGCCAATTTTTTGGTTTTTAGTAGTAAATTTATAACTTGAGGTAAAAATGGAAAATTATCGCTTTGTTATTTTTTCTGCAACATTTATTTTTAAGTACTTTCATTCTGTTATAAGGTTTCTGTACATGCTGCTTCGGGAAAGGAGATGATTACAGAGTTGTCTAAACGGGAGTTCACCGGAGGTCCCCCCGACCTCCCAAAATGTCTTCATACGGCAAATTTTGTCTGTCGGTTCAGTAAATTTACAGACAGTACTGCCATAATACAAATGCCTAATGCATCTTCTTATTAGATGTATTTTATTGTGCATATAGTGATATATATAATCATTCGGTAAATTTCATAGTTTCGTTTCTATAAATGGAGACTTTCCTATCTCCCAAAAATGTTAATTCCAGTTGCCCCTGGATAGTTGCATTGATACAATTTTTAACGAGTAAGTTAACGAGTTGTCTGAATTAAAAATTTTTTTTTTCCTCCAAACACACATACCTATTATTGGTATGAGTCTAAAGCCATGGCATACCACCGAATAATCCTAACTACAGATGAGAAGGGTGTACAAAACGAGAACTTTGTTAAAAAACCGTTTTTTTCGTAAAGGTTTTATTTCTACTATGAAAAAATGAAAAAAATAATATTTCGTGTACAAATAATGTATTCAGAAATTTACAGTATTTCTATTCTAATACTTTTTTTGTTTGAAAAGTTTTTTAGGTTCAGTATCGTATCTGCAAACCCTAACGATGACAATTCAAACTATAAAATAATATAATTTCCCATACACCTAAGTATTATTCAGTATTATTCATTAGTGGAAGTTTTTAAGTTAAAATTTCAATATTTTCATTTAATGGGTGTGTATATATGAGCACACATGAAAAAAAAATCAACTTTATGTTAAAAATTCAAATAAATAAATAAATAAAGATAAAAAATAAAATAAAAATAATGAAATTAAAAAAAAGCTCAAAAAAAATTCATCGAACTATTTAAAAAAAACCCACATTATACTCAAATTGAAGGTTGAATAATGATTAGAATAATTTAGATATTTTTCTTTTGAATGAAGAAAGTTTCTGGTTATTTTTTAAAAATATGTTTAAAAGTTAGGTGTATATTTCTGTTAAAAACATATGCATAAAAGTGGATTGCATACATATTTTTAAGTTTTAACATTTTTTATGATTCTTATAAAAATAAAACAGGTCAATTTTTCAGTTTTTTAAAACCTATTCAGGAAAAATGACATTTTTTTTTCTTCTCCGCCTAAATATCCGGAATTTTTGTATCTTTAATCCTAACAAAGTATCATTAAATAGAATACCTTAACTTAGACGATACTTACTTATTGTTCAAAAGTATCCAACTTTCTTAAAATCCCCAACAAAGTACTCGCTCAAGAGCCGCGTCAATTGCGAAAAACTCAGCACTTTCACTCACACTTCTCATGAATATGACACAACTTATCGCCGTACATCGTTCGTCATTTATTTCCCGACACGAGTTCAAAGGTTTGTAAGAGTCCGTGTTTTACAGCTCGTTCGTTTATCGATGGAACTAATTGCAACAATAGGTGGAAGAAGAAGAAAGCAGAAGAGGATATCCTGGCGTTGAGAAACCTAGCGAATTACTTTTTAGGTTTCCGGTTTCGGAAAATATCGGCAGAGAGTTGGATCGCTTTTTTTTTTCGGGAAAGAGAGGGGAGGGGGAGTTAAGTAGAGCGTTGTTGTGTATCCATGGTGAAGACTTTTGAGAAGTGTCAGAGCATAAATAAGTTTATTGCTATGAATATTTATTGAGTGTGTTGAAATAGTTGTTTGGGTTGGGAATTCGTTGAAATTGTCTCTTTGTTTTTACTAAGGTTACTGCTCTTTTTTGTTCAATTTCCAGCAAAAGAATAAAAATATTGTTACGTTGTGGGTCAACACGAAATTTTCTGTTGTATATTACTTATGAATGCTTAGCTCTTGCGTATAATTCCTAACTACTAAGTTTTGATATTCGCAAAAGCAGAGTTAGGAGCTAAAATTACATCATATCTTCGCTATGAAATTTTAAAGCGTCATGCAGTAAGACTTACCACAAGAATTTGATATACCCCAGTTCAATAGAGAAAGTTTTAAGTATTATTATATTACCTTCCATTTCCAAATATTTTCAATAAAATGACATTGTACATATCATCAAACTTATGCATGATATATACGAAACATGTTTGCAAATTAAAATCTCAACAAATTTCTACCTGCTACATCAATTAAATTAAAATTTATTTGAAAGTCTGACTGTGCTGTCATGCATCTAAACCTTCAAAATCTAAAAGTTAATTAATAATCTAGGGCAAAAAATAAAGCTGTAATGAGGTGTACCATGCTTCAAGGTGAAGCATGGTAAAGATGGTGAAGTATTCTTCCCCATCTTTAGAATCAGTAACTGTAATGCGTTTTATTTTTCACACAAAAGTAGTGACGGTGATTTTTTTAATTTCTGGTACGAACTATCAAGTTTTATACTTTGTTTTCATTCATTTTCATATTCATTACTACTATATCAAAAAGGGTAAAACAATGGAGGAGCATCCACAGAAATATAAATATCATAGGCATGCCTAATTTCATTTTTAATCTTATGTAAGCATTTTGAAGGTCTCTGTTTTGGTCTTGCAGAGCGAATACCCTTTAAAATTCTCTTATTTTAAATAATTTAGAAAATACGTTCGTAAAAAAAAGCTTAAAATTTTGTTTCGAAGTGAGTGGAAAGATTTTTGAAGGCTATTTCTGTTCCGTTAAATATGTATACTTATGGTTACATGCAGAAGGCATTAAAAGATCAGGAAGAGAGAAATAAACTAAGTTTAACATTAATAACTAGAATTACACGATTGAATATTCTCTTTTCTTTAAGCGTAATCTTATTTCGCTGTGTATTTTATCAAAGTGAAAGAATACTTATCTTTTTGTTAACATTAAACCTACTTTTTAAAACCTCTTACTACTTATCTTATTTCACGCTTTATTGCTATTTAAAGATAAAAGTCGCGAGTTTTCACGGCTTTTCTGATGATTTTTTGTATGCTCTATCTCTTTGACTTTTATTTTAAACACTTTTTTTTCATTTGTAAGATTGGAAAAAGTTTGAACACATGTTAAGTTTATGACAAGATCCCGTAACTTTTGAACTGGAAGTACTTAGTTCATCGGTTTAGTCATTTTTTTTTACTCCGCGGATGAGCAACATTTGGCATTTTTGATATCTTTTCCTCGATTTAAACCAATAACAAGTAATTTATTGCTAAAGAATCAATATCTGTCACCCAGAATAAAATGTTTGCTATACATTTAAATGAAAAATACCCCTCTTTTGTCTGATAAATTGTTCTAGAGAATACTTTTTGAGACGGAAGATTTTAGCAAAAATAAAAATTTATTTTACCGAAAATCCTGACAAGATAGAATTTTTTCATTATTTTTCCTAAAGTCAGCAACAAAAAGAACATAAAATGCAGCCCTTATTTCTCTTGTACTTTTTTCATCACAGGCCTGTGTTATTAGTATATTCTATTTTTAATCAACATTTTTGCATAAATCCTCTAATATAAAGGTGAAAAATTGCTTACATAAATTAAAATTAAATATCTGTAGGACCCTCTATTTTTTCGCTTCATGTAAAATTTATTTCCCTAAGGTTATTAGAACGTGTATTATAACTTTTTATTTATTTCACTCCAAAATATAGGTGACCCTTCAGTTTAAATTGATTGCTAATTGGGGTCATTGTTGAACCACACTTGTATTTTAATTTTTTAAATCTTTTTGTTTAAATGTCTGAAACAATGGCAATTTGCATATGTATGGGACGTTGTTGAATATTATATATTGGTGAACTTTCGATGCAAGTGCTGGAAAAAGTAAATAAAATCTTGTCAGTGTTTATTATCGATAGCACACAATACTAAAAATCAGAGAATAATTATTTAAATGAAAAGTATTTAAATTTACCATGTTTTTTAAAGGGTCAAAATAAGTTCTCATCATGGTGAGTGGAAAACATGGGTCGCGAGTTCTACCTAACCATAAGAGGTTCAAAAAGTATCAATCAGTGAGAAAACTGACATCATCAGTATATAGCATTTTCAGTGCAATGAATTTTAATACAACTATAATGTCTTGCTTCCCAGGTTTCTCACGATCCATGAAGAGAAATTATTTTTTCATTTTTAGTTCATTTTAAAAACATGGTAAATTAAAAGCCTTTTTTATTGAAATAATTATTTCATACTTTATGTCTAAAACAGTAACTCAAATTCTTGACCTCAAGTATCATGAATCTCCTGTCACTAAAAAGTAATTTTCACACTTTATATCTGAAACACTAACTCAAATTCTTGACATCAAGAATCATAATTGTCCTAAAGAAAATAAATACCTTTGTGCGATAGCTGTAAAGTTTAAATTCAACGTTAAAAATGCACAAATATGCAGGTATACTGCAGACACGTGTTTCGGGGCTACAAGGAGCCCCTTTTTCAATGCAAGAAGTGTGAGCTTTAGGATGAAGAAACATCCGATAAAAGCCCTTTTATCGGATGATTCTTCCCGTTTAAAGTATGCAAATATCCCGTCACTGGAAGGCATTTGCATACTTTATATCTGAAGCAGTAACTCAAATTTTTGACGTCAAGAATCATGAACATCTTATTACTAAAAATTAATTTTTCACACCTTATTTCTAAAGCAGGCACTCAATTTCTTGACATCAAATAGTATGAATCGCCTGCCATTAAAAAATATCTTTTAATGTAATTCCTTACCATGTCAATTCAATGTTTCAACACTGTTTGACGAAACAAAGAGATTACTCTCATTTCTCCCATGGTGGTTTGATACTTTCTGCCGAAACTAAATGCTTTCGGAATTTCATTAACTGATCGCGTGGTTTAGGAAATCATTAAGTCGTGATTGGGAGGACATGAAGCAGGTCTTGGAGACACTATGGCTGGAGTTTTTGCTTGGCAGCGTATTTTGTGCTCTAGAGTATGAAGTTGTAAGCTAGAATAAACGCTTGGTTGATGGAGAATAATGGTTCGCTTTATGCTTCGGCTATGTTACACTAAAATTGAAACTTTTGTTTCCTTAATATTTGGAATAATTATTTTAGCTAAAAAAACGAATAACCCATTAATGCCTAGCGTCCTTTTTTTGGGACGGTCCAAAAAAGGGTCTGAATTCCCCCAAAATGAACATTTCAACCAAATAATAGTGTTCAATTAGTACCTTGGTATTGTCTCAATTCGTTATTAACAGATTGCAGCACATAACCATTGTAAAGTGCGTTCTGTAGCAGTTTTAATATGACTTTTATCAAAAATGACATCGTTCTCAATCTCAAGGAAAAAAGATAAGTTTTCAAAGTGATTCCCAGCTTCCCAGTTTATGTTAATTGCTGATTTTATTTCTTCTTATCAAATATCTTTTTAAATATTATATCGTAGGCAGAAAAACATTTTAGTAAAAAAAGTACGTACCCTCTGGGGTCTGTCGTAACTTTTAAGGGAAGATTTTTCTTTCCTTAATAAAAAAATATTTTTATATAATATTTTTTTAAATTATTTTTCCTGTCCATTAAACACTGTTTGTAACCAGTATACAAAATATCTTTGGAAAACAAAATGTCAGGCATTAATGGGTTAAGCACACATATACGGTGAAAGGGAAGCAGCTGCTCTCTGGGAAAAATGCTATATATTATTTCTCAAACCTGTTTTTTAGTTACCACGCGAAGTGGTTCCTTATTTCTTTATCAAATGCCATGATTTACCCCTCATTCTAAAGCTTATTGTGCCGGATAATGAAGAAAAATAGATCCACAGTCTAAAATTTTTTTTTTTGCCAAAATAAAAACTTTTTTTTCTGTTTCTTATTGCACATTTCTTTAATGAATAGCGTCTGAAAACTAAGATGTAGCGGCACGATTGAATAGAGCGTGCTGGAAAGGCGAAGATCATAGGTTTGATCCTGCTATGGGTTTCTTTTGATTGACTTTTTTTCACCGGTTAATTCTGATCTAAATTTCAAAAGAATATAAAATCCAACCGCATTGAAGGATTTTAAACAACAGTTGCACTGATACACTAAAACCGGAAAAGAAAATGTTTAATTTAGCATGAATAATGTTTCTTAAAGGTATTTGTTTTGGTATTTCTTTAATACTAGTTGTCTACCAAAAGGAAAATTGGTCGATTACCAATTACCGAGTAATCGGTTGTTCAGAATCTGAAATTAAACCACACGGAGTAAAATTGTATGTTGTGTCTCGTGTTTCAATTCGTGTGAGATTTAGTTCTAAACACTAAAATTTTTTTTCAAATTTGGTTTATGAATTTTACTCAGAATTTGAATATAAAACATGTTTTTCTAATCGTGATTACATGATGAGATTTTGACTAGAATTTGTCTGATTACGACTTCGATTAGATCCAAATGTAGTGATATTGAGATTATGATTACGCGAAAATATTATCGATTACGTCGATTACGATTACGTAATCCACTATTACTGTAAGCCTGATCGGAAAGGCACCTGTACGACTGCAGTAATTATAATGAAAAAGTGTGATTTCGCGTTCCATCACATGCTTAACAAAGTACTTGATAAGCAGTAAATTACGTTTTATTGAAGATTTGAATCAGAACTAAAGTTGTAGAAAGAAATGTCCAGCTTTGTATGGTATCCTGGTAGATGCCAGTTTACAAGAATCTTTGAAATAAGTTAGAAAACTATTTCAAAACTTGCATTAAATCCCCGAAATAAATTGACTAGAAAATATTTTGCTGAGTTTTTAGAAAAGGGGCATTTAAAACAAATATGTATGTAGATTCCTGTCGTAATATGCACGAATTATGGTGGATTTTTGTTTGTGAAATAAGCAAAAAGTTGATTGTACAACAACTCAAGGGGGTTGGCAAGTGGTAAAAGCAGGAATCTGCCCCTTATTGTAATTTTAACTAAGCTGCATGGGACATCAGTA
Organism: Uloborus plumipes; assembly: GCA_038373865.1. NCBI lineage: Eukaryota > Metazoa > Arthropoda > Arachnida > Araneae > Uloboridae > Uloborus > Uloborus plumipes. Next base: position 33,270 of record JAXGGA010008319.1, read on the forward strand.
GACCTAAATTGATGCTTAAAATGATAATTGCAAAATGTTTAGCATTTGTAACAATAAAAATCGGTTTTGATAAAACCAGAAATATTGCAACATGTGTCATCAAATTTAGAAACTTTGACATGTAGTATTATTTTACTGGATCTTTAGAACAATTTATATTTTAGCTGAGATCTGTTATATGTTTACGAAATTGATTAAAATGTTGTTAGATTGGTAGCACTGAAAATTGCGAAAATATTTACCATTGCATTTAGATCTGCTATTTTATTTTACCCCACCTTCCCTGACATATTATGTTCACGACTGCGGTGTTTTACATCAAAGTATTATCACCTTTTGTGGACAGTGAGTTATCTCAAACACAGCCTTTGTTGACCAAGTCATGTAAAAGCGGATATCAAACAAAGCTTTATCTATGAGCTCAGGCATGTGATAGGAGCATTTATCATTACTGAAAAATGCAATAATTCTAAGAAATTATTTCATATTTCTTGACATTCAATTTCTCTCAAAAGGTTACTTCACAAAATGAAAAGTTTGGAAAGACCTTGTTTTCAGTATGTTAAATGCTAGTTTTCTTGGAATTGTACAGCATATGAGGCAAGGCTTTTTGCAAATTAAACATTTCACGAAAATATTTTAATGAATAATCTGCTGCAGGACCTTGTTTGCAATGAAATTGCACCTAAACACATGTTATTGCTGTATCTCTCGCTATTGTGCTTCCTCTTGCATTGTTAACCATTCTTTTAGGAAAAGATGGTCGCATATAACCTATAATTGTTTGAATCTGCTTTGAAAATTGCCGATTCGTTAAAAAAATTCCCAAAACCATGGTGGCATTTTAGCTCAATGTTTTGAGACTGGTTGTGTGTTACTGCATTCTAATTTCTCATCAGTTATTTTTCAATAAGGACTCATGAAAATATAAATCTAACCTTAGTAAAAAAGAAATTTAATGAGAGAAAATAATTATTATATAAGTTAAAACTGCATCTTTTGGCTGTTCAGAATACATTTCTTGTTTTTTTTTTTTTGCAATTGCTATATAAAATTTTTTTGAGAGAATAAAAAAAAAACTGTTTTGCGTACGATATGCCTAGAATTTTTAAAAAATTTTTTCTCTCTCTAATTTTTAAAGCAAAGAAAAAGTTCGGTATTTTTGTAACCTCGGTTACCAAGTATATTCATAGCATTTACTCCTCCAAAGATGGCACTAACTTTGTAAAATACAGTTATTAAGTGAACTATAAGTCTCAATAAACATTATTTAAAACTTGTAAAATACAGTTTTTTCTGTATAGCCCATAAGGGCTCTTGTGCCACAAAATCCAAAATCCTCATTAAACATTTTAGAAAGTTAGACTGCACTATCAGCTTTACTGGATTTTTTAACATTTTCTGAAGTGCTTTTTTCTTCTCTTTATAACTTTTGTTACCAACTTTTAAATACTGTTACAAATCTTTTCAATAGTTGTTGTTTTTCCTGCCTTGCATCATTTTCATTAGTTTTGGTTTTATCTGACGTCATGTTGCAAAAGTATCTGAAGATATCACCCTTATCACTTGTATACCGGCCTCGTAACGTTTTGTAGTTTTTACACTTGCCCTACATTTAATAAGCGTGAAGACATTTTTGCGTGGTTTTCTTTTTATCACTAGAATTTGTGAATGGATTATGTAAGTTTGTGAATGAACGAACACTCCGGATTTTGCTAGAGTGTTGTGGAAACTTCTTTCCTTGTATAAATAGCCGTGAACACAGTTTTTAGTTAGTCAGTTTTCTCAGATGTTGATTTCTGGAGACTCGTTTTCATTCGCTTGGGCAGATGGTTGTTTTGCTTTTGTAATTGCTTAATTACTGTTCACGTTAGATACGTGGTGCTGAGTTACTGTTGAGAGAACAGTGTACTGTTTGCTACCTAATTTCTGGATGTTTAGCAATTGTTTCCTGCTCATATTGTAAATAGTGTAAATACTTGCAAATAAATTTATAGTTACTTCCTCAAGATTGGAATGCTCATTTGAAGAAAGTTGAAGGTGCTACGGACTCGTTACAATTTTGGCGCCCAACGTGGGGCATCTTCAAAGACTTTCTTGGAATTATCTGTGAACTTGGATTTTTCTTCCTGAGGACTTTTTGACTTCAGAATTTTATGGTGATTACTCGAGCAATGGAGGAACAACTAAAAAAACTCCTTGATGCTATCAACGCTGTTAAAAGTGACATGACTGCGGGCATGGCTGCTAATCAAGAACAATTAAAGAATGATATGGCGATTATGGCTACTAATCAAGAACAATTAAAAAATGATCTGGTTACTAATCAAGAACAGTTAAAAAATGATCTGGCTACTAATCAAGAACAATTAAAGAGTGATTTAACCGCTAGCATAACTTCAAGTCAAGAAGAAATTAAGAATGATTTAACCGCTAGCATAACTTCAAGTCAAGAAGAAATTAAGAGCGATCTAACGTCAATGAAAAGTTTGGTGGAAACTAAATTTATCAACATGGAAAATAAAGTGGAGGCTCTAAAAGATCGAATCACCACAGTAGAAAGCCTTGTGGAAAAGAAAATTAAAGAACTTGAATCAAAGTTATCAGGATCCTGCAACAACTCAAACAGCGTTGAGAATCGAATCACCACAATAGAAAACCACGTGGAAAAGAAAATTAAAGAACTTGAATCAAAGTTATCAGCATCCTCCTACAACTCAAGTGACTGTGTAGCTGCAGCTGGAACTTCTCGTTCATCCATTAAACTGGCCACATTTGACGGGAAGACCTCGTGGGTTATTTACAAGAAGCAGTTCCTCATCGTTGCAGAAGCAAACTCCTGGGACTCTTCCACTAAAGCCTGTCACCTCGCAGCCTCGCTGAGAGGGGATGCAGCTGACATACTACAGACCTTCCCAGAGGACAAGATCCGCGACTTCGAAGCCTTATCATCGGCCTTGGAGCTTCGCTTTGGCGAAGCATGCCAAAAAGAAATCAGCCAACTCCAGCTGAAATCCCGACTCCAGAGGACTGGAGAGACTTTGCAAGTTTTTGCAGCAGACGTTGAGAGGCTTTCCCATCTTGCCTTCTCGAACTGTCCTTCGGATGTTCGCGATAACCTGGCCCTGAACTACTTCATAGATGGATTGCGAAATCCAGAAGTTCAGACGGCTCTCCGGATGGCGGACATTAATGATCTTAAATCCGGTCTGGTCTACGCAATGAAGTTCGAGGCTGCACAGCAAATGCCCCGCAAGGATCGCCATTCGACCAGGGGCGTGGAAGTGAGTGCCCAAGATTCGAACTCAACTCGTTTCTCGGAAATTGAGCGACAAATCAAAGAGATCTCAGGGATCCTGAAGAAGACTAGCCAAGACCAAAGTAGACAACCACTGAAGTGCTGGAAATGTGGCGGTGAGGGCCACGTACGAAGGAACTGCGAAGCCCGCCAAGAAAGAAAGACTGCTCCCAAAGTTTTCCAGATTTCCCCAAGAAGTGGCGGCTGCAACGGACTCTTCATTTACGCATATGTGAATGGGTTTCCCTACGAAATGATTGTGGACACAGGAGCCAACGTTACCATCATTAGGACTGATGTGGCTCATCAATTTGGACTTAAGATCTTATGGACGCCGCCCTGCGTTACTCTCCAAACTGTGACAGGTGACAAAATCGAGATTGAAGGAAAAGTGAACTTAGAAATAATGTTCGGAAGCGCCACTTACCATCAAACGGCATTCGTCGCTGACATTACAGATCCCTTCATTCTCGGACTGGACTTTTTGAGAAAATTCGATTTTTCTATCGACTTTAAAAATAATGAGCTGCACTCGATGAGGGAAGACATAGCAATTTTCAATGCTGAAAATAACTTAAAATCCGCTCATCAAATAATAGCCCAAACAGATTTATTGATTCTCCTAGATCAGAAGTATTAATACCTGGCTCCCTCAAGGAAAACAACAGCTTTAAATTCGGTCTTATTGAATATCCTAACCAGAACAATAGCCCAAAAGGAGTACTAGTGGCATCTACACTTGTGGACCTTTCAAGGAATGCAGTTCCTGTGAGAGTCGCCAATGTAAGTGAAAGACCGAGGAATATTAAGAAAGGAGAAGTGTTGGCAACTTGTACTCCCGTAAACTGCATCATCAGAAGAACTGATTCCTCCGAGACTGTGTCTTCTGAGTCCTTGACTTCGAAATTAATTGGGAGTGCAGCATTATCGAAGGATCAAAGATACGCTGCGGAAAAATTGGTGGACGACTTCAAGCAGGTGTTTTCATCTACACCCGAAGATGTTGGTCGCACGAGTTTAGCGCAGCATAGGATCGACACTGGAGATCATGCCCCAATCAAGCAGCATCCAAGACGACTACCGTTTGCCAAGAAGGAAGAGGTTGAGATCCTCTTGAAAGAGATGCAGGAGAATGACGCCATCGAACCCTCATCCTGTCTTTGGGCATCCCCTATCGTCTTGGTCCGAAAGAAAGACGGCTCCACCAGATTTTGTATTGATTACCGACGCCTGAATGACATCACCAAGAAGGACAGTTACCCTCTTCCACGGATCGATGACACTCTGGACACCTTTTCCGGACACAAGTGGTTTTCGATCCTGGATTTAAAGAGCGGCTACTGGCAGGTGGAGATACACCCCGACGACCGAGAGAAGACGGCGTTTACAACCGGACAAGGCTTGTGGCAGTTTAAAGTGATGCCCTTCGGCCTCTGCAATGCACCAGCCACGTTCGAGCGTCTTATGGAATCAGTGCTGCGAGGACTCTCTTATGAATCCTGTCTTGTCTACTTGGACGACATCATCATCATAGGACGCAGTTTTGAGGAACATTTAGTTAATCTTAGGAAGGTGCTGCAAAAGCTAAAGGAAGCCAACCTGAAGTTAAGCCCGTCCAAATGTAATTTGTTCCGCCGTGAGGTGAACTACCTTGGTCACATTATCTCTTCCGAAGGTGTACGAACAGATCCAGATAAGGTATCTGCAGTCAAGAATTGGAGCCGCCCCGAAAATGTCCATCAGCTGCGAAATTTTTTGGGGCTCTGCACGTACTACAGGAAATTTGTGAAGGGTTTTTCCAACATTGCACGACCTTTGCATAAGCTGACGGAGAGCAAACAAAAATTTGAATGGTCCAAAGAATGCGAGGATGCATTTCAACAGCTGAAGGAGGCTTTAACATCAACGCCTATTCTCTCTTATCCTCAGCCTGAAAAATCCTTCATACTTGACACTGATGCGGGCCACGAGAGCGTTGGAGCTGTTTTTATCTCAAGAAATAGACGGTAACGAACATGTCATCGCCTACTGGAGCAAATGTTTATCCAAGTCGGAGCGGAACTATTGTGTCACGAGAAAGGAATTGCTCGCCATAGTTAAAGCTGTCGAACATGTCCATCATTACCTCTACGGCCGTAAATTCCTGCTCCGGACCGATCATGCCTCTTTAACTTGGCTTTTGAATTTCAAGAATCCAGAGGGCCAGGTAGCCAGGTGGATACAGCGACTCCAGGAATATGACATCGAGATTAAGCACCGAAAAGGTTTGTTACACGGTAATGCTGATGCATTATCGAGAAGACCTTGTTCTGAGAACTGCCATTATTGCTCCCGAATAGAGAAACAGTACGGGACGACAATCCCTACTGCCTGTCAAGTTACTGCTACATCATCATCTTCAGATCCTGATCCATGGAGTGACGACCAAGTAAGAAAAGATCAGCTTGTAGACCCAGACCTAAAGCCTATCATAGAGTTAATGGAAAAGGACAGTCGGCGACCTAGTTGGCAAGACATTTCTATCTTCAGTCCTGCAACGAAAAGATACTGGGCTCTATGGAAATCTCTCCAGTTGCGAAATGGCGTCCTGTATCGGAAATGGGAATCTGACGATGGTAAAGCATTCAAATGGCAGTTACTCCTTCCCAGATCAAGAATTCCTGACGTTCTAAAGGAATTGCACAGTAGTCAGACTGGAGGACATTTTGGTGTCTTGAAAACCCTCTGCAAGGTTCGAGAGCGCTTCTTCTGGAGCAAGGCGAAGGATGACGTAGAGAAGTGGTGTCATTCTTGTGACGCCTGTGCTGCCCGTAAAGGACCGAAGAGAAGAAGCCGCGAGAAGCTACATCTTTACAACGTAGGAGCTCCTTTCGAACGAATCGGGATCGACATTCTTGGTCCTCTACCGAAAACTACTGATGGGAACAAATACATCCTCGTTTCCATTGACTATTTCACCAAGTGGCCAGAAGCATGTTCCATTCCGGATCAAGAAGCTACCACTGTAGCAGAGACTCTAGTCCAGCATTGGATCTCGAGATATGGGACACCTTTGCAGATCCATTCCGATCAGGGGAGAAACTTCATCTCTGCTGTGTTTAAGGGCCTATGTAAAATCCTCAAAATTGAGAAAACTCGAACGACACCACTACACCCACAATCGGACGGCATGGTGGAGAGATTCAACAGGACAATCCTTAATAATCTCTCGCTTATGGTCTCCAAAAATCAACAGGATTGGGACAAGAAACTTCCTCTGTTCCTGCTGGCCTACCGCAGTGCTGTCCACGAGACCACCGGATATTCCCCATCACAGATGCTCTTTGGCCGAGAGCTTCGGCTACCTTGTGATCTCGTCTTCGGTTTCCCTCCAGATGCGCCTTCATCGCCTGAGGAGTACGTCCAGGATTTCCAGGCCCGGTTGGAGGACGTTCAACACTTCGCACGGGAGCGAATCAACATCGCGGCGGAGAAAATGAAGACCCGATACGACACAAGGTCCACTGGCCATGACTTTCAAAAAGGTGACAAGGTGTGGCTATGGAATCCCATCCGACGTAAAGGTCTATCACCTAAATTGCAGTCGCATTGGGATGGACCCTACACAGTCCTCCACCGGCTGAACGACGTCGTAGTGAGGATCCAGAAGTCATCATATTCAAAACCTAGGGTTGTCCATTATGATCGGCTGGCCCCATACTATGGCCATAGTTCGTAAAATAAATCTAAAGCTACCATGGTAATTTGTTTGTAAATTTTGTAAATAACTTTTGCCTTTAATTGTCAGTAATATTACTTCATCAATGTGATTATTTCTTTCATGTTCTCATTGTTATTGTTTATCATGTTTATGGTTGGTCATCATGTAATGTGTGCACCTGTAAATTTTCCCTTGCTTCCTTTCTGGGGATTGTACTGCCCGGGACGTGCAGTCCTTGGGAAGGGGGCAATGTTACAAATCTTGTAAATAGTTGTTGTTTTTCCTGCCTTGCATCATTTTCATTAGTTTTGGTTTTATCTGACGTCATGTTGCAAAAGTATCTGAAGATATCACCATTATCACTTGTATACCGGCCTCGTAACGTTTTGTAGTTTTTACACTTGCCCTACATTTAATAAGCGTGAAGACATTTTCGCGTGGTTTTCTTTTTATCACTAGAATTTGTGAATGGATTATGTAAGTTTGTGAATGAACGAACACTCCGGATTTTGCTAGAGTGTCTGTGGAAACTTCTTTCCTTGTATAAATAGCCTTGAACACAGTTTTTAGTTAATCAGTTTTTCTCAGATGTTGATTTCTGGAGACTCGTTTTCATTCGCTTGGGCGTATGGTTGTTTTGCTTTTGTAATTGCTTAATTACTGTTCACGTTAGATACGTGGTGCTGAGTTACTGTTGAGAGAACAATGTACTGTTTGCTACCTAATTGCTGGATGTTTAGCAATTGTTTCCTGCTCATATTGTAAATAGTGTAAATACTTGTAAATAAATTTATAGTTACTTCCTCAAGATTGGAATGCTCATTTGAAGAAAGTTGAAGGTGCTACGGACTCGTTACAATACTTTAACAAAATAAAAAATAAATAAATAAAATTTTGATTGCATTAATAAATAAAAATTTTATTCTATTGTCTAGCAATTATGCTGCTAGGGGAATAAAATAAATTGTTCACAGAATTTTTATTTTTTCTTCCATATTGTTACCTTTGTTACCATGCAATGGTAACAGAAGTTTTCTTCGAGTAATCAACGATTAAAAAAAAATAATTTAAGATAAAAAAGGTTCTTGAATTTAAAATAATAGTTTTTGTATTTCCTACAGTGTTTAGATAACACAGGTCTGCAAAAATACACTTTTTAAAAATTGTTTTGATTTAGTTATCTTTATGTATTTTTTTGCGCTGATTTCAAAAATGGCATTGGTTTTTTTCTATCTCGTAAGGCTTGCCTACAAAATAAAGTTGAAGTTTTTGAAAAAAGTACAAAAAAAAAAACCGGATAATTTCGATTTTTTTAAAATTTTACCATAAAGTAAAAGCAGAAAAATAATCAAAACTTGCTAAAAAGTGCATAAAAGTGATGGACATGTGTTACAAAGTTATTATAAGTCTTTGAGAAGGAATTAGGCAAGTCAGGTCCATGAGGAACAGGACGAATAGCCGAACATATGTTGGTTGGGTATGAATTTTTTTTTCTGATTTTCAGCACTAAAGAACAAAAATTCCAGTCATCACTGTGATTTTCAGGCTCTCTCCAAATCATGGGTAATCCAAAACGAAGTGATTTCTTCTTACCTTGAAATAATTGTCTCGGTTCTTCCAGAAACACGCAGAATGCACAATACTACTATATAAGATTGATTTTGGTCCCTTAGTTTAACACCCAAATTTTAAAAATACACCTTCTTAACAAAATTAGAAATGTTCCTTTGTTGCTTTTTTACCGTTAAGATCCACTAATATAACAGAAACAGTTAGGAGAGTTGACTTATCATCTAGTAATCATTTCTTCAAAAGAGCACAAAACTGTTAGATCTGTATACCACAGTGGCTATAGCTCCACACCGAGTCACTGATTGCAATTTGCAATCAAGGTGCAAGGCTCCCTACATTCTTCATAATGACCCCTAGTGGATAGTAAGAATTAGGAAGGAGTAAATTGAGTGATAATTGTCTTGTTTTAGTGGGAAATGGATTTTCCCAGTTTAGATTTATTGTCTTATTCAAATAAATAAATAAAAACATTTTTTTTGCGAGTAACGTACTCACATTGCTCAATAATACGTTCACCATGTAGTCTGTATCATTCAAACTAAATTTAACACTTATATAGGCTATAATATTGAAAAATCTTGCAAATATTCAACCTGAAAACCCTAAAAATAAGCAAATTTCAGGCGAAATTTGTGACTTATCTAAGGGTAATGGAATTTTTTCACTATTTTTTCCGTAATCAGCACATAAAATACTGTTGAAACCAATAGTTAAATTTGCAACAATTTTTTCATCGCAGACTTGTGTAATCCATTAACAAACAAATACAGTGGAGTCTAGATAAATCGAAGCCTTATAACTCGAATATTCCTTTGTCTCGAACTGTTCATGGGCTCTTCAGACTATTGAGAAGGTTTCAGGAACTTCCTATGACTCGAAGCTTTTCTCCGGTACTTTGGGAGTTCGAACTATCGAGATTCGACTGTATTTAAGTTTAGTAACATTGTGTAACCTCTGTTTCATCGTGTAACTATTGCCACCTGGTATAATGCAAGATCCAACTTTTGTTTACTTATCCTCATCGAGTTTTAAATATGTTGTATATAAAAATGGAGATAAAAATATTACAAACACGATGGTATACGGCTGACTAAGCAAAAGTGCTCCTTTCATGGGACTGTAGTGATTTCAAAATTTCAATAATGGAGTCATTTTGCACATTTTCTGCAGTTATCTTCAAGTTAAAGAAGAAATTCAACAGAAAGCTGCAAAATTTCTGCAGTTTTTTGCAGATTTTTTAAAAAAGCACATAATTTCTTAATCACATAATCATTTTCTTGCAAAAATATAGCGTTTTGAGCCGAAAAAGTGTTATTTGTGAGGGATTTAGATCTGCTTTTAATTTTCAAAAAACTGCAGAACAACTGTAGATTATTGCAAAATGTAGAGATACCTGCAAAAAACCTACAGTTTTACTCAACTGCTGGAACTTCAAATTGCGACAACTCTATGATTGGATCACTTTTGTTTAGATAGCCATATGCCATCGTGTTAGGAATATTTTTATCTACATTTTTATGTATAGCTTATTAGGAAACTCGATGAGGGTAGGTCTAAGTCGGATCTTAGACTATTAGTAGTTAATTAGTTTTAAGATTTTTCCTCCTCCTTAAGATATTCAAAAAAATTTAGTTGAGTAACAGAGATTACAACTTCTCGCAGTCACGCTCTTTGCGATATTAATTCTCTAGCTAGAGCAAAACTAATTGACAGAAAAATCAAAATAAAATTCCAAATTCCAGAAATCAGTACCAATAGGGCCCTTACCATTGAATTAACAAGACTTAGGACAGGACACTTCAGGGGGATGCAGACACATAAAGACGGGACAAGGACGTATTGCCTCTGCAAAAATTGCCCAGATACAGAACTAAGTTCCGAGCACCTTTTCAACTGTTCCGCTATCCTGTCGCAATTGTGACAAGTAAGTGACAATCCGTGGCTAGAATTGTAAAAAGAAAATTGTCTTCGTATTGCTGGTGGTGTTCATGGGACCTTCGGTCCTATTTAATTTTCTATCTGTGGCAAGAAAATAACCAACCAACCAACAACTTCTCGCATTTTAAAAACATGCTTTCTGTTTTAGCTACTAAACATTAAGCTCTATTGTTACCTTTTTCTTACAGTTGAAAACTCATAAACTTAAACAAATATTCTGACAAAAAACGAAAAAAAAAAAAAAAAAAATTCACAAAAACAAATTTGGAAATCTGCAAGTAATCTCGGAATGACCCAAAACGTTATGCCAGTGAATTCAAAACGATAGTATCGTAGGTATGATGGAGGCTCGTTGTAGATAGCATTATGATGGTTTATTTTTGTTTATTTTTGATTGTCTTGCGTGCTGTTGAATTTGTAGTTTGAAGAAAGAATTAACCTCGATGTAAGATATTATGCCAGAGTTTAAATATTTGTGTTGGTTTATCAGAATTTTAAATGAACAAAGTACACTGCAAAATATAAACTGTTGTTTTTGCAGTGTAACCCTGAAAGCAAAAGTTTCAGTTTAAAACTTTTACCCATTAATGCTTAGCGTCCCTTTTTAGGGACGGTCCAAAAAAAGGTCTGAATTTCCCTAAAATGAACATTTCAACCAAGTAATAGTCTTCAATTAGTACCTTGGTATTGTTTCAATACGTTATTAACAGATTGCAGCATATAACCTTTGTAAAGTGTGTTCTGTAGCAGTTTTAATATGATCTTTATCAAAAATCACATCGTTCACAATCTCAAGAAAAAAAGCTAAGTTTTCAAAGTTATTCCCAGCTTCCCAGTTTATGTTAATTGCTGATTTCATTTCTTCTTATAAAATGTCTTTTTAAATATTATATCGTAGGCAGAAAAAAAATTTAGTAAAAAAAGTATGTACCCTCTGGGGTCTGTCGTAACTTTTAAGGGACGATTTTTCTTTCCTTAATAAAAAAATTATTTTTTCCATAATATTTTTTAAAATTATTTTTCCTGTCCATTAAACACTGTTTGTGACCAGTATACAAAATATCTTTAGAAAAAAAGTCAGGCATTAATGGGTTAAAATGCACAGTAACAAAAGGGTAAAACTAGCTATTTTACAGCTTATTAATGTAAAACTAGCAATTTAACAGTTTACTACAGTAGAACTAGCAACTTTACTAATAATTACTGTAAAGTTAGCAATTTTACAGTTTATTACTGTAACATTATTATAAAATTAGCTGTATTATACTGTAAAAACAACATTCATATTTTGCAGTGTAGCCTTTAAAAGCAAGATATGCGGTAATTTTATGCATTAATACCAGCTTGATTGAGTATCAAGTGCTACAAATTTGCAAAATGCGATCACGGGACGCGGGAGCGTCCCGCCCCGCCAAGAAAACCAAATACAAGCCGCCAAGAAATTTCCGTCGCCAATAAAAATGTAAAAGAGCGACAAGGACTGTTTACGCGAGTAACCAAACCGGGGTTTTCACCCCTCTGTATCTCAGCCCCATAAAGATCCTTAGAGTTCATTTTTGGTATACTCAATCTCCAGCGGCCCCTGACGGCACATACTAAAGCAAAACATCCAGGACCCTCAGGGGGAGGGGTGATATATGTTATAAAATCGCTATTTTTCGCACTTTTTAAAAATTGTTTGACAGGGGTCCAGACTAAACGGTAACTCGGATTGAGCTCTGCTTTTGCACCCACATTTATTTTGTCCCAAAGCTCGGCATAGGGGGTTTTTTGACCCCCCACCCCCTCCCCCCCTCGTTTTTATTTTCCGTATTTTTTCTCCCCGGAGGTCTTTAGTGTTGATTTTTGGTATGAATATTCTCGATGAGACATTGAGGACAGTTTCCCAAAATTTATCCCCCGGGGTCATCGCACCCCGGAGTTATTAATGCTTAAAATTGGTCCGATTTCTATCTACTAGCTCTGTTCAACATCTGAGCATTTATGTTTTCATTGTTGGGCCACGAGGAAAGAAAACTCAATGATTTATAATTTCATCTGTTGCCAGTTTCTATTTGTTAACAAATAAAATATTTGTAATTGATTTTATTGCATAGGCTTTTAAAAGGGATCTTCAATTTAGTTCATTTTAATACGAGATCGGCAGTAAGGGTTGGGTTTTTTTTTAAACTTTTAATTTAATCGTAGTATTGTTAGCAACTAGCTTTGTTTTGCGTCGGTTCGGGTGGTACATTGTGATTGATTTCAAATTTATCCTAGACTGAAGAAGATCCTTGAACTTTTGCACCAAATGCATGCCGCCAAGAAACACAGTGTCGGACGCAGAAATGTGAAGGAAAAAAAACATGCAAGTAATTTGAGAGAAAAAAAACAGCAAGAAAATATAATGCAAAACATGTGATTCCCAAAACAACGTGTTGTAAAAAATCCCGCAAGAAACTAAATACTCAGCCTAAAAGTTATGATACGTTTCCCCAAGTTTTGCCAAACACTAACTGTAGTATAGTTCTTTTAATGTTTCATCTGCAGCGGGAGTTTTACTCATAGCAACCCTCACAAGACAAAGCTTCTGCTGCCAAATGAAACATTTAAAGACATACATCAGTATTGTAGTTGGCACAACTTGCGGAAAACTCGATATCTAACTTTAAGGTGAGTATTAAGTTTCTGCGGGATTTTTTACAACACTGTTGTTTTTGGGGAGATAAGTTACACTAGTTTTAAAACTTAGAAAATATTCAAAAAATAATCCTCTGTAATTTTCTTTATTAAATCTCCTAAGCAACTCATTTTGTGTACCATTCCCTAAAAATTATTTTTTCTGTTCATGTACGCATCAACAATAAATAATTAGACAAGAAAACATAAATAAATTGTATAAAATGTATTTATTTCACTATATATATATTTGCCATATACATATATATTTCTCTTCATGATGACCAAATTCGCACAAGGCTCAAAAATGCTATAACCTTATTTCTGCCTCAGAACTACTAAAGTAGTTTCATTTTCACATGCGTCTTGCATGTAATCAAAAAACGAACATATAAACATTCACTTGCGTACGTTTAAACGTAACTGGAGTTTTCTGAAGACCACGGGCGCCAATGGAATTTTTTTCAGAGGGGACAAGAATCAAATGTATGAATATGTAATTTTTTATATACCTGAATTGAAGGGGCAAGTGGATAAAGGTGATGTGTGACAAATTTTGAAGCTTACTTTTTATCATGGATGAAGGAGATAAGTCCATCAGTATCATGTCCCCTTAGTCACAGAAATAGTTGGTAACTAAGAATATGATCTTGTTTTATCCGTTGAGAAAAATTCATTAAAAAAATAACACAAAATTTTTTTGAAAGCTTTTTCTAGAACTATAAAAATTGTCACATATCACCTTTATCCACTTGCCCGTACGGTTCTCCTTCTGGGCCATTCCACGAAAAATCCATTTTGTACTAAGGATTGGAGAAAATTTACTGTTAATAAAATTATTCATCATAGTAAAAGTATTTTTTAAAAAGTTATATTTAAAAAAAAATTCCCCCGCCGATTAATTGGATAAATTTGGCCGATTCATCGGTACTGCTAGTTAATCTCTAGTCTAGAGTACTTAATGTGACCTCAAAACTTTGAGAGAAATTAAAACTGGAAAGAAAGATATAGCTTGGTGGGTTTCACATGTGAGAAAGTCTCAACTTTAAGACCAAGAAAAACCGAAAAGACAAAAATTGATCATTTAGACTTAGTGGGATCCCCAATCTGAGACTGGGCCAAAAAAAGGGGTCCCTAGACTAGATATTTCGCTTAAAAAAGGTACTTCGGTTATTTTACCCTTGTCAATGAGACATACTACTCAAGGAAATTTTATTTCATTATTTTTTTTTAATTGCTTGGCACGCTTTTGTAATTCTTGTGTTTAAAGAAACACATTCTCAATTTTTTTCGAGATTCAAGCTCCCCTTCTGACTATCTCGTCCCTGATGGGCGCCCATGCTGTAGCCTTGTGCTAACAACAATGCAGTTTGATAAAAACGTGATGTAGAAAATTATTGAACAGATTGTCTCTTGCACCACATTTTATGTATCAGTTATCAGTAAAAGTGTTCATTGTTCACTTAGTCGCAGAAAAAATATAACCAAACAGAATGTTTATTGATGACTATTCTATACGAGAAGAACACTGGACAAGAGTACTACTGCTAAGGTTCTAGCTCTTTACCATTGTTATTATAGAATATTAGAAGAAAAACCTTTTGCTTTCTTCAATAGCGTTTCATTTTGGTATTACTTTCTTATAATATTTTTCCACAATTTGAACATATTTATGATTTGTTGCTTTAGTATATTTTTTTCTTCTCAAAAGCAGGGAAGCCGAGAGTCAGGGCGGGCCCTTTGTCAGTTTGGTTGCTGGCCCATTCCCTTCCCTCATGCAACTCCCTCATGCTGCCCCTTCCCTCATGTCCCTTCAAGGAACGGCACCCTAGTTTCCGACTTGGCTGACGTGTCCTCTCGTCGGGCCTGCTTAAAAACAAACTCGTTGAAGATTACATTTCTCTCGAAGCCGACAAAAATGCTTGTTTCGTACAAAAAGATAAAGGACATTGCTTTAAATACCACAAAAGTTAAAATATGCTATTATTGCACATTTGAATTTAAATTATGATAATAACACACGCAATAAAATATGCAAAGACTGCATATTTTTATTCAAGTGATAATAGTAGCCCTCCAGCCAAAATGCACAAAAATGGCAGATTTGTATTCAGTAGGGGAAGTACCACACGAGCTAAAACATGCAAAGATTGTAGATTTGCATCTCAGTAAGTGTAATAACACTCGAGCTAAACTGTGTAAAGATTTCAGATTGGCATTCACGTGGGGATAACATTACACAAGCTAAAATATGCAAATATTACAGTTTGGCACTCAAATAGGATAATAACCGCAACAGCTAAACTATGAAAGGACTGGAGATCAACATACAAGTGAGGCGATTAATACCCCCACGAGGTACATTTAGCAAAGATTACAGATTTGCATTCAAGTGGGGATAGTACCACATGAACTAAAATTTGCACACACTGCAGATTTGCATTCAAGTAGCCCACACGAGCTAAATTTTGCAGGGATTGCAGACTTACAAACCAGTGAGGCATACAATTCCTCACAAGCTAATTTTAGTAAAGATTACAAATTTGCATTGAAATGGAGACAATACTATATGAGCTAAAATTTGCTCAGATTGCAGATTTGCATTTAAGTATCGATAGTTAAACAACAACTAACTTATGCAAGGATTGCAGCCTTACGTACCAGTACGGGGGATAATACTTAGGGCTGAATTCAAGTGAAACACCATTGCAATCGCTTCGATTCGATCGCATTTTGCAATCGTTACTTGAAGTCGAATTACGATAAAATAGCATCTCGTAGCGATTGTAACGTTTCACTTGAATCCAAATTGGGGAATTTGCGATTGCATTGGTGAGTTGCGATTGTCCGTGTTTCACTTGAATTCCAGCCTTATTCATGAGCTAAATTAAACTAAGATGACGAAATGGCACTCAAGTGGAGATAATACTATATACTACGTGAGCTAAAATTTTGACTGAAAACAAGATCTGCATTTATATGGGAATAAGGAAACACAAGTTAAATGATACTTAGCTTAGCATTTTATTTTTTGCTCTAACAAAACGATTCCGTTGCAGTAGTCGTATCCAGGGTTCTTCTCATAGAAGTCGTACAGTAGTTACTCCGTGCGTAATAGCATTTTAATAAGGACAAATGTCTTTCAAACTATTAAGTAATTATAAAAGTAAATCTTTTGTATCAAAAATTCATAATTTGACGACAACAGAAGTATTTTATCACTTGGAGCCGCTGACATTTGATACTAATTGGACTGTTAATAAATCTACGTGTATGTTAAAGTTTTGCAGTGTCTATTTTGCTTCCTTCTAAAATGTTCGAGGCTAGAAAGTCCCTCAACAGGCCAGTATGAGCTCCAGGCCTATTATGGCTTAATCAAGCCCTACGGGAAATACAGTAGTCAGCAATATTTAAAAATACTAGTGTTTTTAAACCAACTCTCAGTTTTATATTTACGTTTTACAAGATTTAACGTATCTTAAAATTAAAGTTTCATTAATTTTAATTATAAAACATATTCGTCATTCAAAATTTTTCCCAGGAAATTTCCTGACATACATTCATGAAAAACATACATTAGTGAGAAATATGGTTTCATATAAATTTTGATGCGTAACATTTAACGCAATCAAAAAAAGAGGACAAAATATCTAACTTACATTATAGTTCAATGTGACTTACATTTAATATCGATGTTGCATGATGATATTTTTATGAAATACACACTTCATCGTAAAAATGTTTGCTTAAACATCTAATACATTCCTTCAACATCTAAAATACATGTAAAAATCAACTATCGTACAGTTCGTTAAAATGTTAAATTTATTTTTACAAAATACATTAACATTCTGTCACATAATCAGTAAAAAATATTTTTGACACACATCTCACAGATTGTTTTTACAAAAGCACAATATACTGATAGAAAATTTATTTTATTTTATATAGGTTTTATTTTCTCTAATTATTTTACGAATAAAAATATTTAAACATATTAAATATGTTTTTTGATTAATATCACAATTGATTTCCTAATTGAATATTTAATGATTTTACAAAAAAAAAGTTATGTTCAAAATATAGTGAATTTAATGCTTAAAACCGAAGCATTCTTTGCAGTAAAAAAATAGAAAGATTTTAAATAAAAGGGAAGAGGGGGGCGTTGGACAAATTCTATTTTTATGGCACTGAAATCTAACAAAATCAGGTAATTTTCAATTTAATTCGTTTCTATTTGAAAAGTTATTTGCAGCTAAGATTTTTTAAGACGATTAGAACTTTCGAGACTCTACTGTATAATTTTATTGCCAGGATAATTCGGGAAGAAAAAACATAATACCAAGATTTATTTTATCAAATAAAAACTTTATGTATTCAATTTATGAAGCAGATTGCAGTAAAAATTTCACCAAATAAAATTTTCCTCTGCAAATACATAAGACCAATTCTATTATTTGCTACGAAACAGGAGCAATTTAATTTTTATCTCTCAAAGACCAATTAATAAAAGGAAAGAATGTTTTCATTTAGAGGAGAGAAAACTTATTTTCTTGGAAAAAATGTCAGAAAGGAAGATAAAATTCTTGAAAGAACTTTCAAGGAAGAATTTAATAAGAAGGAAAAGGGTAGTAAAACCTAACTCGGGGACGTAGCTGGTTAATGACCTCCAAATTTAGATTTTAACATTTATGCAAAATAATGTTATTTTTTATTTTGCTTATTTTAATTCCCAGGATAATCCTATTCATTGATTTAACTATAAAGTACATGTTAACATTTTTTACAAAACATTCAAATACATTTAAACAAAAGCAAATAAAACGAATTACTGTTCGTTTACCAGGAGAAGGCACTTGACTCCGCCCATGTCACGTGGTATCCGAAGATTCCATTTCGCTGTTTTTTTAGGAAGTTTTGTGATACACATATTTCAGTAAAATCAGCAGTTTGTGAAAATGGAAATGTGTTTTGCTAAAATAAGAACAACGAAAGTTACAGCAGACAAAGAACCCTCCGACTTTTTCACATTTAAATGCTCCCCTGAATAAGTGAGCTTTTCCACTTATCGACACCGCATCGATAAATTGTACACGATTGTCGTTATCCGATATTGGCGCATGGGAATGCATTAAAATATGCTATGCACTTTTCTACCTACCGATTCAATGACGTTTGTGTTGTCTCCGTTAGGCCAATACCAGCCCAATAACAGACCAATTTTTTAACAGACCCGCCGTTCCTTTCGCGTCAGCCGGATAACAATTCACCCGTTTACTTTTGTTTTAAGATGCAAGAAATAGGGATATAGCATACGAAACGACATTGATTAAATGGAAGAACAAAGCAATAAACGAAACGATACCGTACTTATCGTTCTAGTCTTTCCAGTCGATTTTTTTCTGTTATCATGTCACTAAGTGGAGAAGCGCTCTAACAGCGCTTCAACGACACTATAATCACGAAAATCTGCTGGTAATACTACAGCGATTAGTAATCTATAGTGTCGCCTATTGCTTTGCTGTTCCATTTAACCGATATCCTTTCGTAAGTCATGACTATCTTTCAAAAGGAAAAACAAAAAAAGATTGAATGTCGGCTCGATTCAAAAGACACGACGGGTGCTACCCGATACGATTGGCCCGACAAACGTTATCGTTCGAACGAATTCAACACAATCTTTTTCAGAGCCCGATCATTCTGACATTGGACATGGGGCACATTTCTATTTCAGTACCCCACCCCCCCTTTTCATATCAGTTACGTGTTAAGAGTAAAAAATTCTTAAAATACCAGAATGAAATAAAAGTTTTGTCCAAAAATCGAACTTTAAAAAAAAAAAAAATAATAATAATGCTGCTATCGAATTATTAAGAGAAAAATATATGTCGACATACACAGTAGGCTTTTAGTATTAATAGTAAAATATACAGTAGGCATTTCATATTTAGGAGGCGTTGGATAAAGTAAGGGGATTTTGGGCCCCCATGAAATCTAAGAGGAGGGGCCTGTAACTCGCGTGTCCCTGCGATAATCACGCTCTGACTGTCCTTGAATCTGGAAAAGTGCGTAGCATATGATAATGAATTTTGCTTGCGTCAATATCGGATAACGACAGTCGTATACGATTGTCATATGTAGGAAAGCGCTCTTTTGCTTGACTCATACAATCAGATGGATGCTTTCACCGCTCACCCCCGCGCTGAAATGAACCCTGCGTTCGTGAAGGCGAGGCAAAGCGTCTTCTCATTGTAAACGCGCAATGATTTATAGGTTCGTGTGCACTTTACTTAAAACAGTTGTAACAATAATGGGTGAAAAAATCACAGCGAAACAACAAGAACTCATGAAATAACAAATGCAGTTTTATATACAAAATAAAGCTCTTGATATGTTCAAATCGATTTGTTTTTATTTCTTGAACTGTCCAAGTGGCCGTTAGTTCTCAAGTACTCAAATCTTTTTACCATGTTTTAGATGAATCTTGTTTATGCAGGTTTTATGTGATTTTGAAATATTTCTTCTGAAAATACACTTCATCGACACTATTGCAGAAACATCTAAAAAGGAAAAGAAGCATGTGTTAAATCTAAGTCTAAAGCAGTAAAATTCGCTGGCACTTCGAAATGTGAGGAATACTTCTTAAAATGCACTCGTTTGGCATTGAGTATCTCTTGGCAAAATTAAAATCCTAGTGCAGATTCGCATCGAATATAGCCCAAGTGCTTCCATCTAGTAGAGAGACTGGGCTTCAAAATTTCTTTGGCAATGGCCTTCGCCGATAGTGGTGCCACATGACAGAATAATTGTTGGTCTCGGGGAATGCACCACATCTGAAAATGGTTAGTAGCCAATATGCAGCTCCTTTTGAAATACAGTGTCCGCCATTGATAAAATCACTGGGTTATAAAATCAGCCGCTTTATAAAATCAACTCTGGAAGAACTGAATCATTACTATATCAAAACATGTTAAAACCATCCTTTAACAAAATCATTAGCGCCGTTTTATAAAATCAAGTTTTTGGAGAGTATATGTTAAAAATGGGGGGGGGGGGAGAAAACACGCTTTTCTTGTCTGAGTAAAATCAGAATTTTCTTTCGCTTCAAGATTACAGAGATTGACAATTCATATCATTTCGTTTGAGTAAAAATCGTTCGCTAGAAAAACATGCCAACGTCAAGATTGAAAAATGATCTTTACTTTTAAATTCTGTTTCTCAAACAACAATAAGTCAATATTTTAAAACCCTTGTGTATTTTAAAAATATACTTTTTATATGATTTAAATTCGAATTATGTTTTAATTAACTTCAGATAAAATATAGATAATTGTAATTAATTGTTTTTTATTTCTTTTCAACTTTAAAATGTTTTCTTTTTGTAGTTTTACGTATGCCGGTTTATAAAATCAGCCGCCTAATGGAATTAAATATCCTCGGAACAAATGTGATTTTAATCAGCGGCCAGCACTGTAAACCTATTCAAAATGCATCATCTCATAAAACTTATGCCTTATAGAAAAAAGTATACAGGGAGCTACTTCAAAACATTGAATTGGTGCCTATAGTTGAAACAAACCTAACCTAACAGCATTGTTGAAAACTAGGCTTTCATAAAGGTATCTGGCAGAGGTGGCGCGAGGAAATGTCCGACAGGGGGGCACGCTTGCCCGACAGGGGGGCACAGGTATAATTCAAAAATTAAGTTACCTCCCCCCCTGTCCCCAGTTTTTCAATTTTTTAATGATGCATTCGATTGAAAGGTAATCGTTCTTATCATGAAACTAAAACTAAATAGTACAAGTACAAAGATTAAAAATTTTTAAAACCCCCGACTCAGATTAAAATGAACTACACTGCTCAAAAGCATTTTAAATTTAAATATATTAAATTTTTTTCGAGAGGACAAGGTAAACACGGAAAAGGAAAGATACTCCTTACTAGTAAATTTGTCAGTCGCAAAAGCAGAATAAAGAGGAAACATTGAGTATTCTTTTAAAACCTCATACTAAAATCAATTTAGCCCTGGATTAGGAGCGGTTTCTTACTGCTTTATACAATTACTAGTATTTTAATTGTTAACAAATAGAAAATGGCGACAGAAAAACATTTTAAATCATTGAGTTTTCTTTTCCCGTCGACCGACAATCTTAAATCGTACTATATCTAATATCATAAATTTAAGGCTAAGCCGCTTTTGCTGAGAAACGTTAGTTAATATTCGAATGCTATATAACATGAAAGTTCCAAACACATTCTATCAGGCGCATTTTTTTTTCTTTTGATACCGTTGTTTTAGCTTTTCAAGTATTTTTTCTCTTCAAAAATAAGGAAAAACGTTTTAAGGGTTTTTAATTACTATCTTCGTTAACTAATGTCATTCAAAGACGCGACCTAGCTAAGAACAATCTCAATCAACTCTTCCTTCAAGCATTTTTTTTTTTTTTTGAAATCGGTCCAACCGATTAGGCTCTAGAGTGTCACAGACAGGTACACAGATCGACAAACGCACAGACACGTCAACTTTATAACCCCCATCCTTGTTGCGTCGAGGGTTGAAAATGAGGATCCTTAAAAATGAGGATTGAGAATTTCTGAGGATACACGAAACGAAAAAAGGAAATGAAAAACAAATGAAGTGTAATTGAATTTAATAAATAAAAAGAATTAGCTTATAAACTATTCTGCTTGAGAGAGAAAAATAAGAGCGAAATAAAAGTATCAACACTTTTTTGTTCCCTCGCCTCCAAACACACAAAGTGTGTAGATTTAATTATTAACTCGTTGCTATCTAAATGTGCACATTTTTGAATGAAAGAAAGAAAAAAAGAAAACAACAAAATCAAATTGCTCCTGCCCCTATTGTTAAAAAAAGCATTCCAAAGGTTTATAACACACTTACCCAGTTACTTCTGAGTTCTGGAGATAATTTACATCTGTTCTATTCTGTTAAATTTTAATTCGTTCAAATATTGTTCCAAGTTTTTTTTCTTGCTAAGAAAGAAGTAACTCCGTAAATGAAAAGTTTTCGGGGAAGAACTGGGGTGGGCTGCGTGCTTCGCTTTTTTAGCTCGCTATGCAATGCGCGGGAGCCCGCGGCATTCGCCGTCCAAGTAGGAAAAAGGGGTCTAATCCCCGCGCTCCTCGACAGTTGGTGGGTGACAAAAGCCCTCAGAGAAACACGTGTCTAGCGGCTGGTCTTAAATGAGGTTAGGGCAATTAAGCAGCTATTTTGTCGTTGATGATTATCAGATTCTCAGAAAGGGACAATGAATGTCCGTTTGCCATGCTGCTGGCGATTTGCGGGTGGGAACCGCTGGTGAGAAAAAAAAAAAAAAAAGGGGGGTAGATTTGCCCTTTTCAACCTGAACAAAAATAATTTTCTCCAGCAGAACCTAACGTTCGTCCAAGAGATACGACGAAGGTTCCCGAAGGTTCTCGTGTTCGAAATTGGTCTGAAATCGTGTAATTCGTCGAATACTGAGAATGTTTTAGAAAAGAAAATAGTTTTTTTCGTTGAATGATTTTATTCGAAGAAAATTACCAATCCGTCGGAATCAGAAACATTTTCGGCGCTCAAATTTCTGTCGGAAAATTTGATCGTCGGAAATTTTTTCCCGACGAAGCATGAAATTTTCCGCGATCGGGGTGGGGGGGGGGGGCAAGACGTTACCTACAGGGGGCAATTGCTCCCCTTGCCCCATAGCTAGTGCCGCCACTGGTATCTGGTAATGATACAGTTTCTTTTCAAGTAATCTGAACAATGCTAGTTACTGGAAATTCTTTACTGAAGCCCGGTTCCCCCCTCCCTTTATTTGGCAGCTAATCAGCTTCACAGACGTAGAGGACTGCGTACCAGGCGCCTTGCTTAAGGACAAATACAGGAAAGAGTTTACAATACAAGGAGGGAAAACTGAGAGGCAAGGTGTGGGGAGTCGAACTCATTGCCTTTTTCAACACCAGACGGCCATCAATTCGCATTTCAGCTCAAAAGTTCAATAAAATGAAAAAATACCATAATTATCAGTGTCAATACTAAAGCTCGTTTCAGTTGGCGAAAACCACAGCAAGTTTTAAGTGTGTTGAATAGTTTGTGTGTGTGTACAATCGTTAAGCATTGTTGGATTACATTCCGGAATAACTAATTGGAATTGAAGGACAATTTATCCTAAATGGTTAATTTTTTTGCCAAAAGATTCAACAAAATGGAAAAATACCTTCGTTATCAGTGTCAGTATTGAAGCTCTTTTCAGTCGGAGAACACCATAATGGATGTCCTTCGGACTTGGGACTCGAGATTCTTTGTCGTTTCCATGACCAGGAATTCCACTTGGTCTCTGTCGGTGCTGTAGAAAGCCTGAGCTATGAGCTGAGCCACTTCGCTATGCGGCCTGCGATTCATATCTGTGCCATCCACTTCAATGATGATGTGTCCCACCCTCAAACCTCCTGATTCGAACGCAGCACCAGATCTCTGAAGCAAAAAGAAAGTTTTTTTAATATTAATTGTAGCTAAAGCTGTAGATTAGAGGTCACTAGTAGCCAAAGGGCTACCATTTTATTGAAAATGGCTGCTAAAAAATGAAGTACCAGCTTGTTTTTATGTATCATTATAGTATGGCTGAAGGAATTTGAGCAAGCGATACTAATTTGTGAACAATCATTTGCACCACCTATCTAAAAATTATTCAAAAATATCTCTCTAGATCACCGATACTTTTTTCATACATTCAACTGGATTTTATGAAGACTTAGCCAATACGAAAATATGAAAGTTGTAAATTGCTATACTTCTTGTATGCTTAATGAACAATAAAATCTTTCAAATGCATACTTTATCAGTTTTTTAATGTTTTTATTTGGAAGCTTAAAATACCGCTTCTTTTTTATGCGTTCACATTTTATGAAATGAATTCGATGATTTGTCAACTATAGATTAGTAAAGAGATATGAAGTATAGATTTGTAGGATAGTAGATAGAGTAGTTTTGGGAAATAATAGCAATTGATAGTGAATGTGAAAGAAAGTACTTACACTCAATCACCCTTTCTCTCTCTTTGCTCAAAAAGAAATAATCTCCTGTCTTGACGCGTTGTCATAAAAATTTTCAGTTTTCATTTATGAGATTTTAGTCAATTCCATAGAATATATTTTCATTCCAAATCCTTTCCCATACATAG
>JAXGGA010008320.1:0-57613 GCA_038373865.1 Uloborus plumipes
CCCGAGCTTTCTCGGATAATAATAACCTGCAACTTATACAAGCCCGAGATAACTCGGGATTATCAGGCAAGCGGTTAAAATGTAGGGAAGCTTACGAGATGAAGGCTGGAAGCAACTGAAGGACAGGTAAAATATGATGTGGTGTAAGTTCAGGGCCGTCGTTTCAAGTTCAAGGGGGGGGGGGGCAAAGGGTTCAAACACACTTCAATTTCGTCGGAAAACAGCAAAAACTACGCCCACTTATGTGATAATTCATTGATTTCTCAAAGTCAGGGTGAGGAGGCAATTCACCCCTTGACCCCCCTAAATGACGAGCCAGTGTAACATGCTCGCCAAGACAGTTACCACAGTTTTTATATTTTCGAGTCCCATATGTAGAAATTTTAATGATTTTATGATGTTTAATTCTAAGTCTGATGAGAGTGGGTGATAAATTACTTTGATAAAATCGCTTTCGATACTTTGTATTTGATTGTTGTTGATGAAAAACATTTGCAAAATCCCATCGGAAATACTGCAAACTAAACTAAACTTACATAGGCAAACACGAGTTCCAACTGTAAAAAAAAATGAAACATACATTAAACATAAAAGTGAAATAAAAAAAATCTGCAAATTCGCTATTCCCCTAAACTAAGTTTTATCAACCCTTACATTGAGCATGGTAGTCTACATATTGCTAACGCAAATCAGTTCGCTGTAGTTGCGAACTGAGAAGACATAACCAAACGATTTTTTTTTCCAAATTTATATTTATCAGTTTTTTTTTTTTTTTTTTTTTTTCAATGTGTTGCTTGGCGTTTAATCTAAGCTACTTGTGCCATATGGCCAGTTCTATCTCCTGTAGCTGAAAATATACCTTACTATGAAGGTATGTAACACGAAATGCTGATTGCAGGCAAGTTTTTTTTTTTTTTTTTTATTTCTCTGTTGTAGACATTTTCTCTTTCTCTCTGTATCACAAAACGATCCTTCAATTTCATTGAAATTATTTCAGCCTTCTGCTCGGTTGTTGTCTGTTTCATGCTTTTGAGTCCAAATTAGGACAAAACTGTCGTCTCTGGATGGTATAATTGGGCTGTCGGCATATTGAATCCTAGCTTATGGTCTAAATTCGACCATGCGTGTTTTAGTGCTTTTCCCTACGTTTTTTTTTTTTCTTGCATTAAATCCGGTTTGTTAGCGTCATTCTTTGACGATATCAGCATACAACATCAGCATATACGCATATCAGCATACAATTGGATATTTTTTCCAGTGAGCTCGGAGGCATCCGCGTATGCCTCAGTTCTCTACTGATTTTCTAGAAATTGGGGTGATGGTAACAAGAGAGATTTTTTTTCTCCAAATTTGAAATAGAAGATAAATAAAGTGGGTCACAAAACATTTTTTGAACACATCTACTGCTCAGTATGATTTTATTCCTATGAGCTTCTATTCCATTTTTCTCTCGTTATTGATACTAAAACACAAATATAAAGATTTACTATAAAGCTAATGTAAAAAACATGAGCTTTGACCAATAGCTGTTGTATTAGCTCTGGCAAGTTGACCTCTGCCATTGACAATGATTACTTATTTTTTGGGTAAGAGGAAAAATAATGTGTTGGAATACTTTTACATAACGTCAAAGAAAGTAGTTCAAGCCAATTCGGGATCATTTACCCTTCCCTATTACCCAAACAAACGAGGCAAGCATTGTCAAGTTGTTTTTGTTTATTGTCTATATAATAGTTTCGTATAAACCACTATCAATACAGGGGTGTCATTTCCTCGAGAGGTTGGCATTATATGAGAACGCAAGAAATATTAATGGCAAAAAGAGAGGAAATAACACACAGGGCACCAGCGGGAATCGAACCCATGACCTCTTGCTTTCGAGACGAAACTTTTTCCTCAGAACCACAGAGACCTCAACAATGTCCAGCAGATTTTGATTAAAATGAGCTGAGTTGAAACCATTTCACTGAACCAACGTTGGATTTTTTCAGAGACATAATGATTCATGAATAGTGTAGACGTATGTTTATAACATTACTTTAAAATAATAATTCACATATTTCGACGCTATGCATCTTTTCGCTCTGGCGGAAGACAGAACTGAGAAAATGCTTTAAGGGGTTACAGTACATTTCTAGCAAATTTCTTTAATTTACGCGAAAAATGTAATTCTTTGAAATCTTTGTTTCTGCACTTATTTAACAATTGATAATTTATTTTCAAACATTAAAAATTTTGCTCACTTTTTTAAAAATTAGAAATATTTAAGAAAATTTCAATTTTTTAAAAACCCTAATTCTTTTTTGTTTCTGCACTAATTTCAAAACTTCCTTTTTGCGAAATGATCACAAGAATTACCTCCAAAAATATGTGCATTCATTTCCTTATATATTAATTTGAAAATATTTCGTGATCTTTCATGTAAAAAATTCTTAGAACATTTTGTTTTTCGAGGTTTAACAAGCTCTAAAAAATTTTGTAATTTATGAAATGCTTCTTCAATGCACAATTTTGTTAAATATATTATCCTGAGGGCCAAAAATATTGCTTTAAAGTTGTATCTTTAATAGAAAAAAATCCTTGGCATTTCCAGTAACATAGAAACACTAAAAACTGATCATCGAGAAAAAGCACTTTAAAGTTTTGCTTTTCCATTAGAACACATAGCATGCATACCCTAAAGTCACTCATAACTGTTTAAGTAATTTAGCTAGAGCAATGCTATTTTTTCCCAGTGTTTTAAATAACTTTTACTTTTGAAATAAGCAATAAAAATTATTTTGGCCTTTTGGTCACTTTTGAGATACTGTGACCCCTTAAAAAGCGCCCCACCTGCTACCTGCAAAATGCATGCGCAGGGCCTTGTTTATATTAACTGTACACTGCAAAAACTAAACTGTTGTTTTTACAGTATCATACTGGCAGTTGAGATTCCAGTTTAAAACTGTAAATGCACAGAAATTAACTGTAAAAATAATAATTTTACAGTTTATTGTCGCAAAATTTAATGGTTACTGTTAATTAATTTACTGTTAAAACAACAGTATAATACTGACAGCAGTTTTCAGTTTAAAACCGTAAAATGCGCGGTAATAAAATGTAAAATTATCAATTTTTGTTTATTACTATAAAATTAGCAGTATTATATTGTAAGAACGACATTAATTTGTCAGTGTATGTAGTATATTTTCAAGCGTGACTATGGAGAGATGCCGCGTGACCTTGAGATGAAAACGGACAATTTCATTCTAAAACAGGTGGAATCAGAGATAAAAATATTTTTTCACTTACCTAATTCATTGAAGATTTTACTGCCTGCTTTTTTTTCTCTTATGTAAAATGAAATGGTCCATTTCGATTTCAAGGTCACGTGCCATCTCTACGTGGTCAAAGTTTTACTGGATCTGCGTGGAAGCCCCTATACTTTAAATTTACGGATAACTTAAGCATGTAGAGTTGGTTGAAAATGTGGAAATGCCAAATGTAGCTGCATTAACTGAAATTTAATTAAGTTTGTTGTTTCTTGAACCTTTAGAAATCTAAGCTTATGTTACTCAGTGAAAACATACCATCTGTCGCCTAGCCCGTCGACTGTGACTTTTTCCCAATAAAATAGAATCGCAACCTTGCTTTATTCTTTGTTTTTACTTCTTTAAATATCAAAGATAAAAGTAAAGTCAATACAAGCGTTTAAGATTTATTTTACGACCATTAATTTTTAAGAGAGTTAACCGCGCCCAACTTTTACAATTCTCCCGCATCTTCATCTTGATCCAAAACTTACTCGGCTCCCTCTCTCATCCTACTAATAATATCGGCGTCTTAGCATTTCCCCAGGAGCCGTCTAGCCTCTGCGATAAGGAAAGGGGAATGGAATTACATGTAATATTGATTTCTGGCAGAGCTCCAACGAAAGAAATTCCTCCCTCTGTCAAAATGATGTCTGTAACCTATGTGCAAGGTAGCGTGAATGAAATATTCGGCGGTGGGGGATTTCAAAAAAGTTTCGACGTTCGGCCACGATATAAATCAAAACTTTCCTTCACCATCTACTGCTTGCGAAAACAGAAACAAATAAGATAAAATCGAATCAAATAAAACGGAAAACAGAGTTTGTTCGAAATTTGTCAGCACACGCTAGCATATTTCTGTTCATGCAGTTTTTCTTAGTTTTGATAGGTAAATATGGGTTTTTGAAAGCTCATCGCTTCGAAACTTTTTTTGTACAGACTGAATTCCCACAGAGTTTTTTTTGATGCCTTGTCAAAAACTAATCCATCAATACATGCATTTTTAAACATGTTACTGATAAAGCTGTGACATGAAACTTTAATCTGAACTTGCAGAAATACAACTTTTTCAGAATGCAACGAAAAAATAGCAGAAGGCTTTGAAAAAACTGCTATTGTGGAAGATATCAGTTTATTTAAATATATATGTTGAATAAAGTGTATTGTGATACGGTTTTCTAAGAAAAGGGTTATAAAGAATATGGCTTTGACTTTAGTTAAATTTTCAAAATAAAGTATTGATCCATTATATAATGTCAAATAACTAAAAGAATGGTAATTGTTTTGCAGGTATCGTATATTTACTACATACTGTTTTTGCTTTTAAGTAGACCACGACACGAAGAAAAGTTAAGAAACGCGGATGATAGACTTAGTTTTCGGTTAGTGTAAATGTTTCTTAAGGCATATTTACAATACTTGTGTTTTAGTAACACTAATTCCTAAAATAAAATAAAAATAATGATCAAAAATACACATTTTCTCAAAAATGCTAAATTTTTAGCCGAACATCAAAGAGAGAAGATATTCTTTGATTTATTGCACCCTTTTCTAAGCAATATAGTTGCTCAATGTTTTAGCACCCAAATATTTTGATCCAATTAATTTTTTTTAATGATTGTCAACAAAAAGTCGCTTTGTTTTTCAAAAAACTTAAAAGCGATAAAACTTTCGATTACTTTAGTTGCATGTGTACATATTTTTTCATATCTAGCTGTCCTGTTTCCTTTTTCAAAGGTATCATTAACTATTTTAAGACAGAACAAGTATCTTGAATGCAAAACAATGTAAAACATCTTGCAAAGGTTTGGTTGAGTGGGTATAACGTGACATGTAAGAACATTTCTGATTGGCTGGCTTTAGCAACCACCATTTGACTAAAGACAGGTTTTGGAGAAAACTTTCTGATTAAAACCTTTATTTTCTAAGGTGATTTAAAACATATCATAAATTGTTTTTGATGAAAATAATATCACATTATATGTACTATTTAATGTGGACTTCAAAGAAAATTCACTAATTAATTTTTGAAATTTTTGTGAAACAACATGATTTGAATGTCTGGTAATGAACTACGTAAACTAAGACATTTTTCATCTATTTCGTACCTAAATTGACTTATCAAGTTATTTTTTGAAATACCTAGGTATTCAACGAAATGATTAAATTATGTACTTTAACAGTGCGCTTACTAAACCTAGAAACTTATAGTAATTGAAACCGTTG
The DNA here is from genome assembly GCA_038373865.1 of Uloborus plumipes. Taxonomy (NCBI): domain Eukaryota; kingdom Metazoa; phylum Arthropoda; class Arachnida; order Araneae; family Uloboridae; genus Uloborus; species Uloborus plumipes. The sequence continues at coordinate 5,517 of JAXGGA010008320.1, forward strand.
AGAAAATCGAGTTATGCTTATAATACAGCTCTTATGCAGTATTGATTTTGAAAGAAAAATAACAAAAACAAAAACTTTTTCCCGCTTAGATACAGCTGCGTAAGTAGACTTAAGCCAATGCTATAAAATCCATCGATTTAACCATTTATAGGTGGCAGAAAAATATATAAAGTCATATTTCACAAAAACAGGGGATTCTAGCCAAATATCACGTCCCAGTGCATCTATCGATGTTACCAAGTCAAGGAAAGATATCGATTATCTTTACGAACTTCCCACAAAAAGATTCATTCTGTTGATAAACGGAACATCAAAATCGATTGATTTTAGATTACGGTGGAACGTCTTCAAGCAGTGTAAGATGCTTTCCGGGTTCTAAAAACATAAATATATTTTCTGGTCATTCATTAGAATCAAGAGAGAAATACTCATTCACGGTTTAGAGTGTGCATGACACTTCTATTAAAAGTGAATGAAAAAAAAAATTGGCACACAATTTTGAAACTGAATTTTTAAATTTAATTTGAAAATGAAGTATATTCGCAGTATTAACTTCAATTGTAGATTTTAAATATTTAACTAAATGCACTAGTTGTCAAATCATGTTAATTTTAAAATTATTTACCAAGATCTCGTACACATTTTTCTCTTAAATAAATTTGAATTGTTGATGCAAGGCTTATGATGGGTTGTCGTCGGCTAAAATGAACCAAAAAAAAAAAAGAGAGGGGCAAAAAAAAAAAACTTTAGGCATTGTACTTTGGATGCACATGCCTAGAGTTTTGTGTGCATTAAATTGTTTAACAACTAATTAATAAATTATCTGTGGTGTAATCCTCTAGCGCAGTCTGCTTTTAACCGAAAGGTTTGTCGTTATAATCCGCCCAGGATTGTGACTTTTTTTTAATAATAATAATAATTAAGGCAGCATAGAAACTGGCAATTAGCAGCTATGTTTTTTATTGAGTAGCATAAGATGCTCTTTTCTGTATTAACTCAGTTCATAAAGTTTAACTGTATTGTCGTATGTCGACTTGTCCCATACCTGTCTCGTTTTATATTTCTTTCTTCGTTTAATTGAGCAGTAATCCATGAACTGCTTATTACTCTCACTTGACCGCAGTTGATGTTCTTTTAATTTCTGGAACCAGACCTCTGCGAGTATGATTTTATACCGGTCCTTGCGGGTGTGGGTGCGAGACCACTACTCAGGTCCTCGGCCTCCCCGAAAGGAACCTCCTCCTTGGGTGGTGGGTTCATTCCTTATGCGCGCAAACAAATACACAAGTACCCCCACTCGATTCATAGTTGAAGAGAAAAACACACACTGCAAAAAATGAACGGTTGCTTTTACAATATAATACTGGCAGCCGAGGTTCCAATTTAAATTTGTAAAATGCACAGTAATAAACTGTAAAACTAACAATTTTAGTTTATAACTGTAAAATTAGCAATAGTTACAGTTTATTGCTATAAATTAGCTGTAATTAGTATTATACTGTAAAAACATCATTCATTTTTAGTGTACTCGTGGAGGTTAGTTAGTTGTTAGACTCTGTTTTTTTCCCCTAAGATGAGTGTGTAAGTCATTAAAGTAGGTTATAAATAAGATTGATTTCCGGAGCCATTTATAGAAAGTTAAAACAGCATTTCAAAATGTTAATATTCAAAGTAATATACAGGGTGTCCACTCCAATTGTGGACCAATAGCTAATTTCTAAACCGCTAGATATAAGCATATAGTTTATTTAGGAAAAAGGAAAAAATCTCCAAATTACGAAAGGAATTTTGGGTCTATTCAATGTTTTTCAAAAAATCAAATTTTGAAAGAGTTACGAAATTTAAATTTTTATACAGCCCCCCAGTCCTATCAATCATATTTAGTAAAACATTCTTGACACTGTAACGTTTAAAACTAAAAAAAAATCACTCTTCTACGACAAAAATTGACCGAGTTATGACGTTTTGAAAAATCAAGATTTTGAAGGATTTCGCATACGGTACCTAAAGCGATCTCTCGATGACGTCATGAAACAATGCAAAATCTTGATTTTTCAAAACGTCATAACTCGGTCAATTTTTGTCGTAGAAGAGTGATTTTTTTTTAGTTTTAAACGTTACAGTGCTCAGAATGTTTTACTAAATATGATTGATAGGACTGGGGGGCTGTATAAAAATTTAAATTTCGTAACTCTTTCAAAATTTGATTTTTTGAAAAACGTTGAATAGACCCAAAATTCCTTTCACAATTTGGAGATTTTTTCCTAAATAAACTATATGCTTATCTCTAAAGGTTTAGAAATTAGCTATTGGTCCACGATTGGAGTGGACACCCTGTATATATGTAGAAATCTTTTTTCATTTATTTTCAACTACGTCTCTTAGTATTTTTCATTGCGTCAATATCTAATAGGATGAAATGGGGTAAGATGACAAAACTAAGTATTAAAAAAAAATCTCTTTAGGGCGTAAAAAATTTTTTTGAAGCTAATAATCACAACTCCATGGGTCAAATTTAATAAAAGAAATTAAAACTCTAGCTATATCATGTTGAAATATGAAAAATGTCATCAAAAATTAAAATAAAAAACAATTTTCGTCATGTTATCCGTCTCTCGGGTAAGATGATAACAGCTAAAAGTAAATATTAAGAGACAAAAATGACACTTCAAAAATGCGTAAAAACAAATGAAATTGGTAGAACCTGCATTTTTTCCACTCCCAAACCCTATACACAATGTTCAAAGTATGCTGCCTACTTATTTTCCTCTCAAATAGTTATCTAGTTAGAAAGAGCTCTGCTAGATATCTCTATTAAAATAATTCAAAATAAATATTTTCCGATGATAGATTACATGCGTCTGAAGGAAATTTCTTCATGTATCACGAAGGAAATCATATAAACTATTAAAAGGGCTTTTCTAAGTTTTTTTTCTCTTTTTTATTTATTTATTTTTTTTCACGTTTACTTTTGAATGAAAACTTACTTGTGACATTAGTTTTTATGCATTTTAGTGGGAGGAAATCTGAACGTTAGGTATGGAAAAAAATAAAGCGTTATTCATAATCTAACAAAGTCTTAAAATGCGATATAAATGACTTCCTTCTTTGTTTTTTTTTTTTTTTTTTTTTTGTTTTCTTCAGTATGTCAGTAAGATATGAAGTTTTAAAATAATCGCATAATTGATGATTTCTAGAGTTTACTTAAATAAAATAGATACTCAAACACGTGAGGGATAAGAAAATAAACAAAAAAATCACTCGTCATCTTACATGCCCTTTCGTCATCTTACCTCATTCGAATGTTTCTGTTATGAGTTTGTATTTAAATACCATAGCCTAATATCAAGATCGTACACCACATATGGTTTTTGCAATAGAACTTGTACTTTACAAATAATAAATGTGAGATAGGATATAAGTTACTCTCGTCGAGTAGTTTGTTGCGTTGTAAAGACAAAAAATTAAATCCACAAGCAAAAAACATACATATTGTCGGTTACTGCTTACTAAACAAATTATTCCGATATCAGTTTTAGTGAGCTTTGTTACAGAACGCCTCAGAATCAAGAAGTACTTTGACAGGTGCTTATATAAATGAAAGAATTACAGAAAATTTAATTTCGTCAACTTAGCCGATTCGTCATCTTAAATTCCTTTATCGTACATATATGCAGCTGTTTTATGTAATAACTAGCCGGGTACCCGGCGCTGCCCGGGTTTTTGCCGGGTAGGGTGTTTTACTGAAACTCATTTTGAAATTTTTCAACATTAAAGTGCACATCTATATACATAAATGGCTACTTCTGTAAACAATGGCTATTTTTTTCTGTCTGGATAAACTAAAAAAACTTTTTTTCACACCCTAAATACAAATACAAGTTACAAATAATCTTTAGGTAAATAGGAAATGTTATAAGCTTGGCATATTAAAATAAACATATATTTACAGTGTCAATCGCTCTGGAGTCGACCAATTCCAAATATTGCACATTAAATAAGTAACATTATTAAAGTTTCCATACTTGTGACTCCGCCTGGTTCTCACATTCCCGGTTAAGAGCTTAGTTAGGCAGGGTCTCTTGATAAATTACATTCTTTGTCCTGCCACCTTGTGAGTTAATGTAAAGGTGCTCCGAATTTCCCACACTGGCGCAGCCGACATACAGCTGGCCATGGGAGAACGCAGGCTCTGCCAGATGCAGGCCGACCACCTTGAGAGACTGTCCCTTGGGACTTTTGATGGACATAGCGGAGCTGGGCTTGATTGGGAACCCTGAAGGCGCTTGAACTTTATTGCTGTGTCCGAAGGGATGAAAGGTATCCTTGGTATAAAGATTTCTTCTCCCTTGGCCTTACCTGTCATCACTGTAGTCTCCAGAACCCTTGGTATCAACTTCTTGGTGGTCAGCCTTGTGCCATTGCAGAGCTTGGGTTGGTCTAGGGGCTTCAATTTTAAGTTCCAAGTTGTGTGGTGGAAATTCTGAATGTGCCTAGGAGTTGAAGAACTCCACAGGGTAGTTGCCCACCTCATCTATGTCAGGTACAGTGTCAATAAACTTGTAGCTGCAGGCCTCTCCCGGAAGCTGGGCTAGAAGCTTGGCATTGATGTCATCAACTCCAGTTCTTGGTGCAGGATGGCTCGCTCACTTAGCTAGCAGTGGTTCTGATAGTGAAGGTGGAGGTTTTAGAACACTTTTTTCGTCAGCTCAGTGATGGCCTGCACAGTATGACCAAAAGGTAGATTGACCTTGCCATCCAGGTTATCAGATGGCAAGGTACCATTTCCAACCTCCAGAAGCTACTGATCAAATATGCCTGCCCCCGGTCGCCGCTGAGTTGAGCCTTCATGTTGGTCTCAAAGCTGGAGCGTTTCACTCTTAACTACAGGTGTGACGATTTAATGCAGGCATCATATTCATTTACCCTGGTGTCCTTAAGAATAACTAGCAAGGTCTGGCGAAAGTCTCTAAACAGCAGTACTGTAGCTCCTCCCATGAGCATTAGGGTGGATCGAAAAAATTTTTTTTTTGAATTTCAAATCGGCCCGGGTGAGAAGAGTTGTCCACTAGGACCAAATGATTACCTGTTAAATTTGACGTTGATCAGATAATATCTTCAGGGTCCGCAAGGAGGTCAAAGTTCATAAATTAAGCCCAAAAATGCATTTTTTTCTACTTAACGAATACATTAATTTTTAATATTTTTTTAATGAGTCAGGGTGAAAAAAGGTACCCAATGAGGTGAAATACTATGATATAAAATCACATCACAGTCAGATAAAATCTTCATGTTCTGCATAATGGTCGAAATTTGCATATTTTGCCCGAAAATAGTGATTTTTCATCATTAATGAAAAAATTTACTTTTTTTTTAAAAATTGACCACGACAGAAAAATTGTTTCATATGATTAAAACAAGTCATAAACGCCACAAAAAGCAACTGATCCTGTGATTCGCTATCTACCAATCTCATTTCATTTTTAGCAAACAAAATTATATACTTCGAAGAAGGAAAAATCAATCAACATAAAAAATAATACTCAAAACATTGACAAATGGCACTCTTGCAGATTTTTTATTTTTTTAAATTTATTAGTCCAATCATAATTCGAATGAGCCATATGCGGTTCACAAACTGCAGGTTTCCAAGCTCAGCTCCACGGTACAGTTCAAAGTTGAACTCCGTGGATTTCTAAACTGTTGGAAATCATTATGTTTGTACTTCTGATATTGTCAGAGTCTTTTACAACATTTCATGCCAGGTGTTGATATTTTACGAGTGCGAGAATGTCAGAATATCGAACATTTAGTTCCTTATATCTCAGAAATTATTAGGTAAATAATCTCTAATTCTAGTCTAAGACTGAGAATCTCAAATTTTAGTAAGCAGCACATGGTATTCTGACGTAAATTGGGGGTGTTAATATGTTTTTGGCTACAAATGAGATCCAACCATATGAGAGTTCCTCATTCCTCAGAAACTTTGGTTGTGTATATCACGAAGTGTGGAGTCTAAATGCCCACAGCGTGACAGTTCTCAGATGAAATAACGACAAAAACCGCATAGGCAAGATGATATATTGGAAAAAAAAGCGCATCGTTTGACTTTTCCCGAATTCGCTACTTTATGGCTCTAGTTTTGTTTTAATTTTGTGATGAGTACCGTAGAATTGAGGGACATAAACAGGGCGTTTGTTTCTTATAAATTACCATGTGGCACAGCTGGCTGACTTGTGCTTCAATTTCAGTGACATGCATGTATTCGACCAAACGAAAAAAAGTATCACTATACAAAAGATTCACGTTCGCGTTCCTAGTCCTCTTGAGGTTATGCACTAACTTAGAATGTGAAACAAACAATTTTGAAATTTAGTACAACCAAGTTACAGAGTGAATGAAGTAACATTCAGATTGCAGCACCTACCCAAAGGATGTAAAGTTATATTTTCTCGTCATTGGGAAAGATATTGCTATTTCATAGCGTATAAAGTAATTGACTGAGGAGACTTCTACTAGTATGAAAATGGCTTCTACTGGTATGGAAATAAAATCTTCATATGGAGAGGTACCTGTAAGGACATGACCGGCACCAAAGACAAGAAAAGCAGCAGAATGTCCCATATTTGGTTTTCCGTCTAAAATGAGAGAAAATGTTCTTCCAACTAATGCTGATGTGCTGCGAAATTACGAATGTGAAAAAATCAAACTAAAACTTGAACGTACTTCAAAGGAACCGAATTTTTCGGAAATTTCAGAAATAGTAACGAACAATATCCGGAAAATATGGCAACCCTCATTATGAAAGTGTACAGTCCTGTGGTTCGATATAAAAAGAAAGTCGGATTGCACAGAAGGTCCTCGGCACATTTGGAACACTATAAACCGATCGAGATATTTGAAACAGGATTTTAAAAATGTTATCGATCCTGTCATATGAAGGAACGGCTTCTTCGCACATCAAAGAAAATATTTTATTGGCAATGATTGGAGATGAACGATACGGCAACTGACCTGAAGAAGAATAATGGAAGCAAGAGAAGTAACAAAATCCTTACAGTCTGTGAGAAAATTTGTTTTTCCTGCCCTCAACTTAGATGCAAATGACTACGCAAACTTTGTTAAAACTGGCAAGAAATTGAAAAATATGAACCACCTATTACAAAAAACATTGTAGATTCTGAAATTTTAAATGCAATGTCGGAGCAGGAATGCAGGCTTAATATTTCAATTCCTAACTTTCCATGTCATACTCAAGCAACTGAGCGATATGTTAAAGTAATAACAGAATCAGCAAGTAAAGTCTGTGGAGAGGAACAACGCCATGGCTTCATTTTAGCCAAAATTCAATCACGAGAACATATGAGCACTTTCAATACGAAATCAGAGTTCTCTGTTTGAATTAAGGAATTCTCCTCTCTCTCTCTTCCTTTTTTAAAATTTTATTTTGCTAAAAACTGATTTATTTATAGAATGTTCTTTACTGAAATAATGCAAACAAATATTTGATTTTATAGCTTTTACCCGTACTTGTATTTATCTGAAAGCTAAATATAACATGTTTATAACGGTTATGGTTCTCGTATTTTAGAATGTGACTTGTCTTATACTCAAAATTTTGCACATGTCTAACAAAAAAAAAAAAAAAAAAAAAAAAAGGCATTTTTAAATTTTTAATCATACTTGTTTGAGCTTAAAGAACAAATTTATTGGCAAGTTTTTTGTCCGTGGTCGATTTTAAAAGTTAAGTAAATTTTTTCATTTATGATGAAAAATCACTATTTTGAGGCAAAATATGCAAATTTCGACCATTATGCAGAGCATGAAGATTTTATCTGACTGTGATGTGATTTTATATCATAGTATTTCACCTCATTGGGTACCTTTTTTCACCCTGACCCATTAAAAAAATTATTAAAAATTAATGTATTCGTTAAGTAGAAAAAATGCATTTTTGGGCTTAATTTATGAACTTTGACCTCCTTGCGGACCCTGAAGATATTATCTGATCAACTTCAAATTTCACAGGTAATTGTTTGGTCCTAGTGGACAACTTTTCTCACCCGGGCCGATTTGAAATTCCAAAAAAAAATTTTTTCGATCCACCCTAATGAGCATGATGTTGCGTCTCAAGTCTTGTAGTATACGGTCAAGAGCTTGAAATACTTCCTTGTGAATTCATTTTTTCAGAAATTAGAAATTTAGATTTTCCCTTTCAGCCTAACCACAGTGCACATGAATCAAGGCTGTATTAAACTTAAACCATGCAGCTTTATATGCTTTCTGTCAAAATGATAAAGCCCAATTGGTGAAAACATCTTATGTAAGACTATAAACGCTTTATATTTTCAAACTGTTGCCAAAATCAATTCTCTCTTTTTTTTTATTTAGCCCCGTCAGCAATTGTTGGCATAGATAAACATAAAAATCCTAAGAAAGCAATAAATTTCATACTTACTCCAGAGCAGCCTTGGTTCAAAATTTTCATTATGATCACTATTAATATTGTTGTTGCAAGGTAACAAATTTTTGCACACTGGACTGAAAATTTAATCATTTAATGGGGAAAATATATGAAATTTACTATTTTTTATTATAACTTTTTAAAACTAAGTTTTCTAGAAATACATTTTAGCCTGTCTTGATTCCTGTTAATGTAGCTATCAACGGTGAAAAAATGGTTAAAATCGGTCCACTAGTTTTGAAGATTACCCTTGACATACATACAAAAGTAGTCATTTATGTATATAGATTAACTATTCAAGCATATACGTTTTCGAAACTCTTATTCTTGAAAATGTTATATTTTAAATAAAAAGGTCATTCCAAAAAAAAAAGACATTCACGCAAAAATCAGAGTAATATTTGATCAGAAAATAGTTTAATTGCATTTATTTTTGTCTGATCATTCGAACTGATCATTCGAATATATATATATATATATATATATATATATATATATATATATATATATATCTATATATTATATATATATATATATATATATATTTTATATTTATATATAGATATAGATATATATATTCGAAAAAAATAATGAATTTTAATTACTTGTTTTTGTTTTATCCCACGTGTCTTATATTTTTCTCCCAATTAAAAAAACCTCCAGACAGCTTTAGAAAGGGCTTAATCAATTGTAATTGAAATTCCGTATTTCCTTTAAAAGTTTAATCAAGGTGAAAAAATTAACCACCGTGAAAGGTGAATACAATTAACGCATTTCAATATTAGTTAAAGAAAAGGCTGTCTGCTTTTATTTCCTTAGGTTAAATGGAATTCTACCTTAAGTAAATACTACAAATGCGGTATAACTACTATGCATTATTGTAAGATTTATTCAAAAAAGCTTAACTTTTAGTTTATTCTTCTAGAGCAGGGTTTTGTCCTCTAAGCAAACAATTAGAGCGAGTCCTACTCACCATAGGTTTTGAAAGCATGAAATGTGTACTACAATTTCATTTTTTGGTTCTTTCTTTTGTTAATTTATTTTTTCTTTATAAATTACTAGCAGTACCCGCACGGCGATGCCCGTGCAATAAATGTAAAGGAAGTTAACTAAATAAAGTTTAACTCACTCTTAAGACTTTTCTTCTTTTCGTGTGTGTGTGTGACGAACTTATTTATTTTTAGCGAAATTTTTACGTTTCAATGGAACTTTTGACACAACTGTAAAGCCAAGATTTTCGAAAGCTCTCAACGACCACAGCAATTTTGCCCTCGAAATTTGATATAATTCACAGATTTAACCGTAATTTCAATGTAAAATTGGTCGCCAAATCTACATTGATTAACTTAGGGAACCGATTGTCGTCAGGTAGCTCAGCCACAACCATTCTTCCATGATTTCAATGTGAACATTAAAAGGCAAGAAATATAATGTCTTTCGCGCCAACTCTTTGAAGTGATTACAATCTAACAGTGACCCTCAAATAAGCAAGATTTCACTGGATGGGAGGTTTGGTAAATTTCTCGATTGTTGCCAAACTTTACGACGCCAAATACGAAAGGTAATTGAACAACGGTGTTACCGAAAATGTCAGAATGGAACTATTATTGCTGAAAATTTAGTGATGGCGGCATTAAACACATGTTTTAAACATGCAATAAAATACTCTTTAGACTGCGAACAACTGCTGTTCCTTCCCAGAGCGTTTTCTTTTTCTTTGATTTGGAGAAAATAGGGTTTCACAGTCTGGGAGGTTTGGTAAATTTCTCGATTGTCGCCAAACTTTACGACGCCGAATTTTGAGGATGTCAACTGAATAAATTTAAATTCACTCCAACCCTCTGAAGTAAAATTATTATATCCTTTAGTTCAAATGCTCTTCACAACCCTTTAAATTCCACTTTAAGTCATGTTAAAGTTTAAAACCCAATTCGCCAAATAAATCAGAAATACATTAAGTTAAGTAAGTAACAGGAGATATTAATTATTCAAATTTTGTCACTTTTCAAGGCTTAACTCTATACTCAAATCTAAACCACTTTGTAACTTCAGAGACGAAAGAGCAGTTTGCATGGAAAATGGCTCTAGTGTTTCAGTGTTGCGTAGAGTTATGCCTTGAAAATTGACTAAATTTGATTAATTAATATCTCCTGTCGTAATTAACGGACAGAAACGTGCTAAAACTTTTCTTTTTCAGAAAAAAAAATCCTTTCCAACGATATATAATGTTTTGGGGTGGGGGGAGGTTTCCCCCCTCAATTATGGCGGATACACCAAAAATGAGACTAATTAATTAATTTAAAAATAACTAATTCGAAATTAAAAATTTGGGCTTCGAGGTGCACGAGGGCGGGGTACGTTCGAATTTTTGAGTCAAGTTTCAGGTCCGTAGGTGCTGTGGGGGCTTCTGGCCAGCGGTTACAAACGAACAAACAAACAAACAAACACCGTCATCTTTATATATATAGACTAGCAGTACCCGCACGGCGATGCCCGTGCAAAAAAGTAAAGAAAGTCAACTGAATAAATTTAAATTCACTCCACCCTCTTAAGTAAAATTATTATATTCTTTAATTCAAATGTGCACCACGACCTTTTAAAATATATTGATGACATTTTTAATGCCATTTCAGTTTGTAGTGTTCAATGCGAGGATTATTTTAGTTTTAAAGACTTTTTTCTTCTTTTCGTGTGTGTGTGAGGAACTTATTTATTTTTAGCGAAATTTTTACGTTTCAATGGAACTTTTGACACAACTGTAGAGCCAAGATTTTCGAAAACTCTCAACGAACACAGCAATATTGCCCTTGAAATTTAATATAATTCACCGATTTAACCGTAATTTCACCGATTGTATCAGGTAGATCAGCTACAACCATTCTTCCATGATTTTAATGTGAACATTAAAAGGAAAGAAATATAATGTCTTTCGTACCATCTCTTTGAAGTGATTACAATCTAACAGTGACTCTCAAATAATGAAGATTTCGCTGGCCGGGAAGTTTGGAAAATTTCCCGGTTAACTGAATAGCGGTGTTACAGAAAATGTCAGAATGGAACTATTATTATTAAAAATTTAGTGATGGCGGCATTAAATACATGTTTTAAACATGCAATAAAATACGCTTTAAATTGCAAACAACTACTGTTCCTTCCCAGACCGTTTTATTTTTCTTTGAGTTGGAGAAAGTAGTGTTTCACTGGATGGGAGGTTTGGTAAATTTCCTGATTGTCGCCAAACTTTACGACGCCAAATGCGAAGAGGAACTGATAAGCCATCCCTAAATTTTTGACAATGATAGTTCCATTGTGACATTTTCGGGAACCCCGAATTTTGAGGAAGTCAACTTAATAAATTTAAATTCACTTTAACCTCCTCTGAAGAAAAAATATTATATCCTTTAGTTCAAATGCGCTCCACAACCTTTTAAAATCCACTTAAAGTCATGTTAAAGTTTAAATCAATTCGCCAAATAAATATAAGAGACAGAAAGTTAAGTAAGTAACAGGAGATATTAATTAATCAAATTGAATAAATTTTCAAGGCTTAAATCTATACGCAAATTTAAACCACAAAGTAACTTCAGGGACAAAAGAGCAGCTGATCAGGAAAATGGCTCTAGTGTTTCAGTGTTGCGTAGAGTTATGCCTTGAAAATTGACTAAATTTGATTAATTAATATCTCCTGTCGTAATTAACGGACAGAAACGTGCTAAAACTTTTCTTTTTCAGAAAAAAAAATCCTTTCCAACGATATATAATGTTTTGGGGTGGGGGGAGGTTTCCCCCCTCAATTATGGCGGATACACCAAAAATGAGACTAATTAATTAATTTAAAAATAACTAATTCGAAATTAAAAATTTGGGCTTCGAGGTGCACGAGGGCGGGGTACGTTCGAATTTTTGAGTCAAGTTTCAGGTCCGTAGGTGCTGTGGGGGCTTCTGGCCAGCGGTTACAAACGAACAAACAAACGAACAAACAAACAAACAAACACCGTCATCTTTATATATATAGATTTCGGCATAAAACATTTAACCGTGGCATCACGCTAACAGATAAAGTTAAATATTTTCGTTAATTTGTTCAGTATATTTCAAGAAAATGGTGCCTTAAATTGATGACTAATTTGCAACAAATTGTTGCTATGGTTTTTTTTTCTGTCTAAATCTATTGCTGTATCTTAGACAACGTTAATTTGTGCCTTTAACGGAAGAATGTCTTTTTTTCTTCAAAACGATTTTTAAACTACCACATTGCAACAGTATTCATTATATTGCTGATTACTAGAAGCTCCTTGTCTTGAAATTAAAAAAAATGCAAACATAAAAACTGTTTATCGATAAAATACTTGCTGTTGATGGGTGCGTACCTGCGTATTGCTGACATTATTTGTTAACTAATTTTATTGTTGGGGGTTGGGTGGTGTGTCAAAAAATAAATATTTGAAAAAAAAAATTTTTTAACTTTCAAAATATAAGATTTATTTTAAAAAAGTCAAAGCTCAAAATTTTTACAGAAGTAAAAATAACATGTTTTTCCCTCTAAGAGTAAAAGAAATTTTAACTCGTATTTTAATAAAGTTTACAAATACCTTTGTGCTAAAGATGTACAGAAAATAAACAACGTTACAATGCACAAATGAGCAGGGATACTGCAGACACGTGTTTCGGCGTTACAAGGAACGCCTTTATCAATGCAAAAAAGTTGTGAGCTTATGGATGCACAAACATCCGACAAAAGCCTTTTGTCGGATGTTTGTGCATCCATAAGCTCACAACTTTTTTGCATTGATAAAGGCGTTCCTTGTAACGCCGAAACACGTGTCTGCAGTATCCCTGCTCATTTGTGCATTGTAACGTTGTTTATTTTCTGTACATCGTATTTTAATGTCTTTAAAAATATTTGCATTTGTAAATAACGCTTTAACCCTCTCGGCACCCTGGACCTCATATGAGGCTCCTACTTTTGAACTCAATTTTGGAAGAAGTAAACTCTTAAAATGATTTTTTTTTCCGTCAGTGACTCCACCTATTCATGTAGATCACATATGAGGCTCCTAAGTGAAAAAAAATCATTTTAAGTGTTTACTTCTTCCAAAATTGAGTTCAAAAGTAGGAGCCTCATATGAGGTCCAGGGTGCCGAGAGGGTTAAAACCTTATGAATTTAACAAGACAGGGAGTTTCTTATCTTCTTCTCTCCCCCCCCCCCTTTTTTTTTTGGACTTATTACCATTCACACAAAAAACATTAATTTCAACGAAATCAGAAGGTCTAAAGTCAAGGTTTTGTAAAACTACATCCGTAAGCCTTTTTTTTGTGAACCTTTTGCTTATTAAGCCGTATTTATTAGCGTTTTTGCATGAAAGATGAGCTTTCTTTTTCCATCTGCAGCGGGAAAATAATTATTGAATTAGGTACCTCTATGCTAACTCATTTGTCCTACGGAAAAGCTAAATTTTTAATGTAAGCAAAACTTCCAGCTGTGTTGTACAATAAATTAGAAAACGAGATGATTAAATTATTAAATAAATTACTGATTGTAATTACCGACATTACCTCTCCTAGAATTTCTGAAACACTCAACTGGAACCCTGTATATATTATTGCGATGTAAACCATGTTTAAGTTTTTTTCTTTTAATTAATCATGCACCCAATAAGTTAAGATGAAATATTGAGAGAAATTTAGATCAGAATTCATGTGGCGAAAAATAGTCTTTTTAAAATTACCTTCTTTGGCCTATGGGAGAGCCAATCCCTTTGCATTTTAATAAAGTATTTTTAACCAACTGAGTTGATGGGTTACCATCTCGAGATTCTAAACTCTAAAATAAGGTGAAATTAGGTAACAAAATAAATTAAAAACAATCTTTAAATCGACATTTGTTTTCCATGTTAACATAAATGTTTTCTTTACAGCTTTTTACTGGTGCGACTGATATCACATGGTCAGTTATTAAATAATTGGGACATCTAAAATAGGGTGGAAATTAATTTGAATTATACATTACAGTCATATACGTAGGTAAACCCAAGAAAAACGCATATCATAAGTCAAAAATTTAGCACTTTTGGCGTACTCTCTTCCCATGCCAACGTCTCAATTATAATTCAAAAATTGATACAATTTGGTTTTGTTAACTCCTTATTGATAAAGTACATATCTGTTCTGAACAAAGGGTATAGATAACTTAAAAACAAGTTGTTAATTAACCATTCCTTTTGTTTTTTCTTGATTTTGGATACGCAGCTATACTGTTGCGATATATTCTAATAGAACGTTACAAGAAAACTAAATTGTTTTTCCAATTTGATAAGCTAAATTTTTACAAATACACCTAAACAATATCAGATACTCTCTTATTTAAAGCGGATGGAAAATAATTTTAAAACACTTAATTAAAAATAACTAGCTTAATAAACAAATAATAATGTACTGTCATTTTCATAGTTATTTACTCTTAAATAGTAAAAGGTAAATAATATTAGAGAAAATAAATTATTTTTTTTTAATAATTTGAACATTTTAATGAAGATTTTTAATTTTAAAAAACCAATCATTTAATTATTTCTGAAAACATAAGCAAAGACATCAAATTCATCTGCTTCCCCAATGAATTCTGACGGTGGAATGAGAGAATGGTAACAGCAGCGCAAAAATTTATAGCAGCTGCATTTAACATCCTCCTTCCATTGTTTTATATTTTCTTACACTTTCCTCCTTCCATTTGTCGGCAGTTATTGTTTAATATGGCGTACTAATTTTATCGAAAGTAGAAAACTTTAATAATTTATTCATTGGGCTGTTTTTGAAAATTGTGCAGAAATCTGATTAAAGTAGTAAATTGTGGTATAAATTAATTTTATTAGAGTTTTTTTCAGATGTGTAAAGACGATGTGTCACGGCAACATGTTTTAAGGAAGCGCTTGTTAAATGTAGAATGTTTTTAATTGAAATGAATTAATGATGTAAAGGGAATACGTTTATTATTGAACATTGTTCCGTTATTTTTACTTATTTAAATCTTAAGTACTATATATAAATCGACAAGGATTTTTTTTTTCAGTACGAGTTTATTTTATTTCATTTGCATATTTTTCTTAATTAGTAAGGTAGGTTTTCCTATCGATGAGCTTGGTGCATAAAAAATATACATATGCAAAAAATGAATTTGATTCATTTGTGTACAAGAAATTGTATTAATCCTAAGCATCACATAAATGAACTGCATAGTGTACGTTCAGAATAAATTGCACTTTATCTCTAACGATATTGAAGAATAAACAAACAAAAATAAAATACTACGAACTGTTTGGTAAAGTGTATTTTTTATCCTTGTAGATAAAACGTTTACATTTATTTTGAATTTCCCTTGACTTTTATTTGCATTCTAATGCTCATTGCATACACGTTATGGATTGTGCGAATTATCTTTTACGAATGGGGTACTTTAAATCACACATCCTTATTGCCTTTATCTGCTCAAGAAGTGGGTTTCTTTAGTTTTGACTTACTGACTAATATTTTGTGGGAAAAGTAAGATTACTGTTTTTACTCCAAGTTTTCCGTGTTTAATTAAGGGTTCTTAATTTTTGAAGCCTATAAAAATAATATTTGTGCTTACAAAATGTACATAAAAGCGGCGACATTGTACTAAAAAACTCAAGCGGGGAAAAATTCATCAAAATGGAGTTACGTACAAGAGGTTCCTTCATAGGATAGTAAAAAAACAGAACACGCAGAAATGAACAAAATTTTTGGTATACATAAATTCAACTTCAATTAAAATGTATTAAAAATTCACGAGTCTGCATATAGGAAGTTTTAATCTTACCTTAATACACATTGTACGAGCTTTATATGGGGTTATGATACCTCAAAAATGACGAAATGACCAGAAAAATGTTTATTGCTTATTTCAAAATTAAGAGTTACTTTAAAAACTCGGAGAAAACTGTCATGGATTTAGTTCAATTATTTAAAGAGTTTTGAGTGTCTGTAGGTCACATGTACGCTATGCGTTCTAATACAAAAGCAGGTTTTTAAAGGGTTTTTTCTTAATGATCCCGTTTTTCTGTGTTTCCATATTACAGGAATCGCTAAGGATTTTTTTTTTCTATTTAAGATATAGTTTATTTATTTATTTGCTTTCAGAATAATATATAAAAGAAAACTAAACATTTAATAAGCATTTTAAAAAGTACTGAAATTTGTGGGGCATGTTAAATCAAAATTTGCTACGGAATTCGTATGATTTTTTACACAATCAGTCGCAGGATATTTTCAAATTATTATGTAATCAAACCAAAGCATATATTTATTGGTAATTAATGAGATCATTTAGCAAAAACCAATTCTGAAATTAGTGCAAAAAAAAAAAATCCGTAAGGTTTTAAAAAAAATTAAGTTTTTAAATTCTTTCTTTCTTTATTTTTTAAGTATACGTGTAGAAGTTTCAAAGAATTACAGACATCCACATAAAATTAAAAAAAAAAATGCTCTGAAGGTAATGTAACCTCTAAGTCAGAAGCAGAGCTGCTGCCATCAACCAGCTGCTAATTTCATAAGGTGCTGCAATTTCAAAGATGTATTAATCATTTATCCATTGGTACTGTTTCAAATGCCTATCCAATTTCCCTGAGCATCAATTTCAAAGAAAAAGTCTGAATTTGATAAGATCAATATTAACTTGCACAGCATTTTGGTACACTATTTAAGTGCATTTTGCAAAAAACGTGATTTTTGGAGTCTTTTGTAAAATAATAAAAGGGAAAAAATACACACAAGAAAGGATTTCCTTTAAAATAGATGTTTTGAAGAGTGTAAATAAAAAGGTGTTTGAAATGCATCCTCTGATAAGTTGGTGTTGGTGGAGATTACATTTTGTCTCAAAAAAATGTATGGCATGACAAAAAGCAAGTACCAACAAAATGACCCAAATAGCAGATGCATTTAACGCAGAATGTTACATCATCGTTTTCCTTTTCTTTTATTGAATAATGTTTTCACCTACCTTTGCTTCTTTTGTTCAGTGTAAGATGATGAATTCCGTAATAGAAGTAATGTTTTCTGCAAAATTTATTTATGTACTCCATTTTTGAAAAGGGTTCCATGATGTGTGATTTATTCCAGAAGATTTCGAAAGAAGCAATTTATTGCTACTATAAAATGAAGTCTGGGAATAATATTAGTAACATGTCAAGCAATGCGTTTTGTAGGAAATCTTCCGTGGGAGATGGGAGTAATCAATGTTTATCACGAAATATAACTTCCGTCTCTAAATATGCCCTGGTATTCTTTATGACCGGAAAGTGGAAAAGAAAATTGTGGATGTATATATTTATATACTTGAGTCCTCTTTCAGTGAGCTTACATTTAGCGAAGTTTTTTTTTTTTCTTACTAACGATGTTGATTTTTACATGATTAATAAGGATTTTGTCTAGTATTAAAAATATTTTTTTTCTTTTTCAACTTGTATTTATTTCATCATTTTATCATTGAAGAGCTGACGACTTTGGCAAAAATACTTAAATTTTATCTTCATTTTTGTCAATTCATTTATTTGTTAATTTTTTAGTATTTTATTTTTTTACCATTGATTTGGAGAAATGACGTACAATTCGGAATAGCGTGTGTAAAGTATGTAGGCGTTTTAGGCCTAAAAGTGCTAGTTAAAAATCGATTAAAGTTAGTAGAAGTTCAATGTACAGAAAATCGTCAGCGTAAATGTCATATGATTTTGTGGCATGTAAAAGATCCCTTAAATGTTTTAGGTAAAATTAAAAGGTAGGTAAAACAGGTCCTTTTAATTCTGTAATAATGCACTGCAAAAAATTAACTGTTGTCTTTACAGTATAATACTGGCAGCCGAGGTTCTAATCAAAAACTGTAAAATGAACAGTAATAAAATGTAAAATTTCAAATTTACAGTTTCTTACTGTAAAGTTGGAAATTTTAGTTTATTGCGGTAAAATTTAGTTGTATTATACTGTAAAAACAACAGTATAATAATGGCAGCATAGGTTCCTGTTTAAAACTGTAAAATGCACGGTAATAAACTAAAATTATCAATCTTAGAGTTTATTTTTGTCAATTTAGCAATTTTACAGTTGAGTTCTGTAAAATGAGAAATTCGACAGAGTATTGCTGTAAAATTATCAATTTTTACAGTTTATTACTTTAAAATTATCTGTATTAAACTATAAAAACAACATTCGTTTTTTACAGGGTAGTTATCCGTTAAACAAGATGACGCACATAAAAGAGGTGAGCTTTGGCAGGAATTAAACTGCAAGTGGTAGGACAGTAATATGCACACTGAAAAAATATGTCGTTGTTTTACCAGAACGAGGTGCATTCAAGTTATAAGGCCTCCGTTTTTTTTTTTTTTTTTGGATTGGAGAGAAATAGAAACGTGTACATTGATTTAAAAGGAGCATGCGTTCGTTGTCAATACGTCACAGAGCTGGCTGTACGGTATGACCCATGGAATTTTTTCGGTAGGGTGGGTAACGATAACTACAATGGATACTTAAAACGGCTACCTTTTCCTAACTTAAACAGCGTGCAATCATTCGATTCCTAAACCTTATTGGATACGTGGTGTTATCATGCTCTTTACTTACTTGACCTCGCTCCTAGTAACTTTTAGCTGTTTCCAACAATGAAAGACACTTACTTTCCGTGACAACACATTCCCCAGCCATGCTGCTTTTGCTTCAGCGATTTTCAGAGTGGTCAAAACTGACTCCTAAAGAAGCCTTCGCAGCAGCCATGGCATCATGGTGTCGACCTGGTAAAAAATGTGAGCGTCTGCAGGACAGTTGCGTCGAGAAGTTTCACCAGTTTTGTAGTTTTCGGATGAATACTACTTAGTTAAAAAAAAAATCGGAGGCCTTGAAGCTTGAATGCGCCTTGTATAATACTGATAGCAGAGGCTTCAGTTTAAAACTGTAAAATTGCATTAATAAACAGTAAAATTTACTATTTTACAGTTCATTACTGTAAAAATCGCAATTTACAGTTTATTACTGTAAAATTAACACCACTACATTTTATTTAAATTAAATTAGCTGTATTATACTGTAAAAGCAGTAATATTGATAACAGATGTTCCAGTTTAAAACTGTAAAATGCACAGTAATGAACTGAAACTTAACAGTTTTAGTTTATTGCAGTAAACTAGCAATTTTAGTTTACTACAGTAAAATGATCAGTTTTACAGTTTATTACTGAAAATTACAGTAATAATGGCTGTATCATACTGTGAAAACAACAGTGCAGCCCCATCATAAAACTGCTCCAGAGAAAGTGCTGAGCAGTTTTGTAATGGATACCTAAAAATAAGTGTCAAAAATCAAAAACGTAAACAAACCAGTATTAATTAAGCTAATTTAGTTAAAAAATAACCATTTGCAACTCTATGACTTGCCTCCCACAATAGCCGAATGTGACCGAGGACATAGTCCATCTCGTTGAGAGTTAAAAAGTGTGAACACCGTGCGACATGTGAAATGAGGGACATTTGGGACAATGCGAAAGTAATGCGTAGTTGTTTTGATTGCAGTTTTACTTTTGCTTGACATTTTTATTTTGACTTGGCAGTGCAATAAGTGAGGGCAAAGGACTTGGGAAAACTTATAACTTAAAATTCATGCAATGGGCTGGGCTTCTAGGTGCATTGAATATTGAGGTGTAAAACTTTTAGGGAAATATAATGCGAAACTTTTATGAAGAGTTACGTGAAATTTTAGATCAAGTCCCACGTAAAACTTTAAGGGGATGTGATATAAACAATTTTGAAGCTACTGAAAGGGACTCTTTTGCTTAAACCTGAGAATTCAACTTTAAACATGTACTGATGTGATAAAGAAAGCAGGGAGAAAAGTTTGTTATGCGTGCTTTCACCATGGCTCTGAATATTTAGCTTAATATGATTAAATGTCAAAGGATTACAAGTTATTTCAACTTATATAGCTTTTTATACCTGTACCACAATTGTGTCACTAGTTTTGCATTGTAAAATGCCAGTCAATTTACCAAAAGTCTGAAAAAGCACTTTGTCAAAGACAAAGTTTTTTTTTTTTGGAGGGGGAGGGTTGTTTAAAATAAATTATGAAATGTTTGTGACATATCACTAATTAACTATGTAGAATCTTTATTAAACACTCATATAGAAAGCAAAATTTGAAAATAAGTTATAAGTGTCCCTTAAAATATTGTGACATTTATGTTTACTTCAAAATCAAAGTATCCCAGAAAACATTCATCTCTTCTGCACCTCAAACAAATCATCAAGATATTTTATTTAAACAAGCTCTGATTTATTTCGTTCACATTTATGCTGCGAAATGTTTCATATACACGTTATCCATTTTTGCCGTATCTTTCAAAAATCATGAATATTCAAATATCCGTTAACACAATTTTACAAGCGATCTCGGAATACGCATACACCAACATAAACGTTTGGAAAGAAAAATGTTTTCCTTTATACAGCAGCAAACATTTGCAGTCCGGGTATAGTTTTCTGCGTTGCGAAACAACCACCTGGGATTAGATTCCCCGGTTCGATGACGGAATTGTACGGCGGTACAGTTCTGATTCCTCGACTTTGCCTCTCGGGAGTTTTTGTGTGTAAACAGCCGAGAGCTATGCGAGGAATGCAGAGTTCGGAATAAAGCATAAAAATTCCTTATCTTCATTCCGACTGTTTGTTGGCTTAAGAAGAATTTCTTTCAGAATGTCAAAATGCAGGACATAATTCAGAAATTGCTTCCGGAAAGAAACACTTGAAGGAATTTTTTATTTTTGTGTTTCATAAATATTCAGTAAGCTGTAGTTATTATCTTTAATTTTTAGCTGCAAAATACTCTCAGTGTGTGAGAAATAATTTCAAGTAATTAAATTAACGTTCCATAAGATTTAATTATGTTTCTATTAACTTTAAGCAAATGTAATTTTCTCACGTGTTGCAAAGTTAGATAACTTAAGTACATTTATGGTGTTTTCAGTTTTAATTATACTCTATTACTTTTTTTTTAATTTATAGCTATGTTAATAACAATACGTAACCTTTTTCGAAAAAAAAATATAAATGTATGAATAAAGTACGATAAATTTTATTGTGGTGCTTTTGATTTCCCAGCAGTTGTTTGATTTTCGCATCAAAATGAATAAAATATACTTTTATCTTTCGTTCCTTTTCAACTGATTTACATGTTGGAGGCCTGACTTTTAATTATAACGCATTCAGTCCCAACAATTTGTATTCTTTTAACTCTTGCTTCTTTATGTTTGAAACGTAATTGAAAGAAGAACAAAGGTCATTCAATTGTGATTTGTATCGATTTCAGTAATACTATGTTAAGTATTTGTAAATGGCAGAATTTAAGATTCTCAAGTTAGAATTAAATAATATTCATACTTATGTAAAAATATTAGTATTTATTTAATACAGAAGCATGTTTTTATTTATAAAAGTAATCTGTCCTTTTATGGAAATTTTAAACTTCACAAACAAACTTGATACAATAAGTCACAATTTCTTATAAATTATTTTTTCTTATAAAATATTTATTATAAATATTTTTTTTTTCTTTTCGGATAGTAATACAATTATCACCCAATATCTCGGAATTCTGGTTGCGTAAATACGCGAAGATGAAATTCTTCTAAATAATTTCACAGCAACTAAAGGTGCACATTTAGCAACGTTTTAAGGTTTTAAAAAATTAGATATGAATCAAATTATGTTCCAATCATAAGTCGTTTGTTTATATAGTTTTTTTTTATGTTTTAAATCACTTTTTTTATCACAGAAATACCTTGAGCATGTTGTAGTGCCTAACGTGACATTGAACACACTTTTATGTGTATATTTTGTTGTTCAATTAAAGTCTTTGATTAAAAATGTACTGAAAGTACGGATAGACTTGTTATAAAACTGTATTTTGAAGCAAAATAACTTATTTTCTCAATAGTTCAAAAAAAGTATATGTAAGTGAACAATTTTCATTTTTTTTCACTTTTTACTTGTTAATTTAACATAATTCATGAACTAACAATATATTTAAAAAAATAATTAAGAGAAATATTAATTAAAAATTTAACATAATAACCCGATACTCTTTCGAACTCACACAAGCTATTATTTCTAAGGGTCTTTAGATTTATTCTATCTTTAAACTCTATCTTTTATAATGTCTCATCATGGGAAAACAAGCCTTTCCTGAAAGAGGACGAAACTTCTAGAGATTACAAAGGTTGATTTCCTTTACATCGTTGTTAAACTGGGTAAAAGAGGTCACTAGTTTCTTTTAAAATCTTTTCCGAAGTAAAAGTTTAACCTTTGATACTACCCTATTATTTTCATTAATACTGTTAGGTCGTATATATAAGGTTCCTTTTTAAGACATACGTTTGGCTTAGCCTACTTTTTTAAGTTGCATGAAAATGTTTTTAAAGTTTCTTTTGATCGAACTGATTAGTTCAAAATTGGGATTACACAAGTCTAGAATTTTAAAATAAATATTTTAATTAATAAAGGAAGGATACGCAGAATCTTATGTTACAAGAGTTTGGAGCAAAACGGAATAAAAGTTAGAATGACAAGACGCAGGAATACATGATTTTAATTATATGGCAGAGAGAGCTAGAGTTTAATTTATTTCGACGATTTCTAAAATTTGAGCATAACTATTTGAGATGTGAGTCTAATGGGTGATGAGATGGGTGAGATTCTTAGACTCATTTGAGAATAATAATGAGTCTAAGAATTATGAGCGTTTTTGGTGCTTTGATATAATTTTCTGTACTTCACGCAACATATTTAATTGTATTAGTTCTACGTTTTATACTTTGATATAAAATTTCACTTGATTCACATTTGACTAAATTATGTTTGATCATAAACACGTTTTATTTATATACTTAATCTAAAATTATTAGAACACAATCTTTTTTTTTAATAAAACCGTATGCACCGTTTTGTTCAAAAATATCTCCTCGTATTTCTACAATTCTTAGCAAGTTCGATTTTTGTGGTATTTACAGAACTATCAATTTACTAATTTTTTCTAAATTGAAGGAGCCCGTCCAAATATTCGATCAGTGAGGCATCTATTACATAAATTGTCAGTGCAAAATTAGATACGTCGTTCTCATGCAGGGGCGTGATTTCTGGTTTTTTCAGAGGGGGGAGTTAAAGGGTACAAAAACAATGCAATTTCATTGGAAAACAACAAAACCACGCCCACTTAAATGTAAATGCATTTATTTCTTAAAGCCAGGAGGGGTCAATTGACCCCCTGACTTCCCTAAATGATGGGCCTGTTCTCATGGTTAGGTTAAATTACGTCTTTAACTCAAAATATTCCTTAACAAAAAAAAAAAAAAAAAAAAAGCTATAATCTATCGAAACGTGACGCCTATTATAAGTGAGAAAGAATTTAATACTGTTGATCTTACTTGCTTTTATTTCACAGAAGTCGCACTTTCAAGTTTTTACTCTTAAAAACAATATCTGTGTAAAAAGAACATTGAAGCATTGATGGAAAGAACATTGATCCACGTATCGAAAACAATACTGACACATGGAAAATTAGGCTGTCTAAGTTTTGCACAAATTTTTAGTTTATCATACAATAGTCGCATAAATAACAATTGAGAATTTTCATACTTGTCGATGAAACAACCACAAAAAAAAAAATAAATAAATAAATAAATAAATAAATAAATAAAAAAATCAAACTCTAAAATAGACTAGACATATTCAATGAAGGACAATTCAGTGATAAATCCGTGTCCCTCCCATTTTGCCACAAGGAAAATTCGCCACCTTGTGATTGACAGGTCAGGTATCGTCACGCTTCAGTGATCTCCCCTACACAGCGGGAACGGAAAAGATGTTGGGATTATCTGTCCCTTAAATATTCCCTTTGGCTTCGTAATCCCCTACCCCTACCCTCGCATCACCACGTGGTGAATTCAGTTGGAGCACAAAAATGTCGGTCAATTTTGTCAAATCCTACGTGGGGTTAAACTCGCTCTTTTAGGCGGACATTTATACCGAATAACCTATTAAAAAATAATAATAAACCCTTGCACCTCCCTGCACCCAGTCATGCACATAAACATGTCTTTAATATTTTTCGTGATGTACTTAGTAGCTTATATTTGGTATTTTGTTCTTTATCTAAAATTATTTTAGTACAATTTATGTCATGTATATGACAGTTTAAAAATATTTTAGTAATAAAACAAGTCAAATCAGTACATATATTCTTGAAATTTACTTATTTATTTCACAAAGCAGTGGGCAGTAAGTCCACCCGTTGAAATCCCACAGTCAGCGTATATGTAGCCGGGCCAAATTTGCTGTTTCAGAACAATATGCATTACCCCCCTTCCCCTCACAGACACTTGTGTGTGTACACACAAGATGTCATCAAATTTTGTCTGGTCGCACTAAGATGTACGTGTCGAGTCTCCACTTATGCGAGGAATGCCAAGACCCCTCAAGTAAGTCAAAATTTCGGTTGTGAAAAAAGGTATGCAAGCGAATTTTTTATAAACGTACCCAATTATTTTAGACGTTTGTTAAAACCCTTCGAACTTTTTTCAGTCATTTATAAACTATGCATTAGTTTCTTTCACAAAGAACATAATTTTTACTATATTATAAAAAAGCTGTTTTATTGAATCTAAAATACAATTACGATGCATAAAATTAATGCATAAAATAAAACAGTACGGTGCTTACCAGCGGCGTACGCAGACAAATCGTTTCTGAATGGGCGGGACGGCGGTTGAGCAAAGACTTTTAGAGATGGGGCGTGGGGGGTAACCTCATAAAATGTAGCTAAGGGAAGTAAATGTTTGGAATTTGTGATATCAATGCTAATTTAATATGATAAAAATAAATAATTATTATATTTTTAATCGTTATCTATAATTGCTGTAAAAAAGTAAAAGCATTTGATGAAAACAGAAAATGATAAAAAATATTGAAATTTTTTTTTTACTGACGGAGATGTTCTTGAATCACATTCTCGCAATATTTTGGAACATTTGTGCTTTAATATATTTAATTTCGCAATTAAATTTACTATTTTTAAATGGGCTTTAATCACATTTGTTTAATTATAATCAAAAGATTTAGACGAATAAACAAGCATTAATCGTTGTTTTTAAAACATATATTTACAATAAAAACTAACAAAATTGAATTACGTAAAATAATCAGAAATGTGACATAGTAAAACAGACGAATCAAAACTAGTAAAAAATAATGTTTTTTATTTTCTTTTAATTTTGTCTTCTACTTAATTAGTTGATCTGAAAACTTATCTGATCTTGCGACTGGTTAAAGAAAGGAAGGGGGGAAAAGTATTAAACTTAAATGCAAAAAATTCGTTTTGAAAATTTCGGAGCGGGCTGCAGCCCTATCAGCCCATCCCCTGAGTACGCCACTGGTGCTTACGATCTGTAGCCGTAATAAAATGCAGCACTAAAACATAGTACTGTACAGTAGCTACAGTAATTATATTTGTAACATAAAAAAAAAGATTATGTTTTCGTTGTGTTAAGAAAAAAATGTATACACATATTATGCAAAAGAAAAAAAAAATCAGCCCACGAAAACTTTATTTATTTTTTTTTAAATGTGATACAGTAGCCGCCGCTTATATGAATATCGTTTGTTCTAAATCGTTTAGATTTAAAAAAGCGGCTGAAACAACAAAGCGGCCAGTTCAATAAAGCTGGATTAAGTTCTGACTTTCACATTTTGCTTCATTAAAGTGGCTGATTCAATTAACCACTAATTCAATTAACCGGCGTCCAATGTACTTAAAAGCATAGAAAGCGAAGTAAGTTGTGTTTTTTTATTAACAAGTATTTTATTACTAATAAAGTTACTATGTATATTAACCTATACTATTATACATTCAACCTTGCGAAAAACCCTTCCCCCTCTTCCAAAACAAAATGTTTCAGCGTTTTTGTAACATTGAAATCAAACCAGGATACTCTCGTCATGTAGCGTCGCTCTGGAAAGTAAACATTTGGAAAGAGGTTCAGTTCCAGTCCATTTTGACTCCATGCTAATCCCTAAAATTTTCCCTGCCGTCAAGAAAGTACCTACGATTAAGATACAAGTTCAATGGTTTCACCTCTCTTGCAGCGAAGTCACGCCTTCTTCTTTGTTAACCAGTTGGATGGCAATTTGACCAGGTGGCGAATTATCCGTACAATCATAAAATCGAACATATATTTGAAAAATATTAACATTTTTCGTTATTAACATTTATTCTGACTTCACCTAACAGTCATATTTATGACACTGGCAATTTATTACATTTATTCTTACTCGAATGTTGAAAATACTGACAAATCTGTCTTTGGAAACGTTATCATTAAATGCTAACTTCCCTTCTTTTAAGATTCATTCATTGGGAAGTGTAACGAAAATTACAGCTTTTATAAGTAATTGAAATAGCGGATGGCTATAATAATAAAGTAAATGCATTTACCGCACTAAAGATAGCAAAACTTTAAGTAACCAGTAAAGAGTACTTTGAAAATCATTATTCAAAACCGCCCTGTCATCCCGTTCCTAATGAGCACGTTCAGGTGCTTTTAATGCGTTTCAATTAATGTACATTAATCAGTTAAGTGCCCGTTCAGAATGCAAATGTAAGAAGTTCTTTCACTTAATCTGCAATAAAAGGAGAAAAAGTAGCGCTAAAGAACTGCTATTTGCTGAGGACTGCCTCGAGGATGGTGGAATTAAGGCGAACAATAACCATTAAAAATTGTGTTAGGTAGTAACGCATTGGAGGTTTTTTTGCTTTTTTTTCACAATTTATTTAAGTAAGACTATCTTTGGAATCAGTATTTTAGAAGAGAAAGTGGTTTTAACTGCTGATTTTTTTTTTATCGAAGACATATTTCTTGTTTTTCAAGGAAAGTATTTAAATTTAATTATTGTGGATAAAGTAAGAAAAACGTGGAAATTAAAAATAATAATGCATATTATTGTTTTTTGAGCTCGTCTATCAAATGATGAGAAATGTGTATATGAGTAAAAAAATAGCAGGGTGACTTTCAAAAAATACTTATTTTGTTAGAATGAAAGAAGTTTGTAGAAAAAATTGTATAATATTAGCATTTTGACGAAATTTCGGACAAAATGCCACTTACTACAGTGTTTTTATGAACATCAATAAAGCAAGGTTTATTTAATGAACTGATGTGAAATAAGACAGTTTGCAATGTAATAGATAACTCAGGTTTATTTATTCATTTATTTGTTTTTATTATTTTTAATAAGTGTTTTAGTTATTTATACATTTCCTCTACTAATACACGTTTTTCTGACGAATAATTGGTTTAATAATATATATAAGTAGAGGGGCGTAGTAAAAGTATGGATCAACAAAGATAATTCTTTTAGGATTAATTATTAATTGTTCTTCATATACTCTTCTGAAAAGGGGCCTCCGTGGCTATAGAGCAGAAGTCTTGTAGAAAAAAAAATAATTTAAAATCAAAATATATTTTCATCTCCGGCAACGCCCTTAAAGTTTCGCCAAATATGTAAAAACTAGCATTTTAAGTTTATTTCTTAAAATTTGTATGTATGATTTCTTTAAATCACCGATAGCGAGAATAATAGCACAGATACGCTCATAGCTTAAGAAAAAAAAATTGATATCGTAAAATATTTAAGCCCCCTGCCAGGCCCAAGAAATTTCACCAAATTCGTAAAAAATCGCATTTCAATTTAAATTTTTATATAAAAAACATAATGCATGATTTTTTTAAAAATCGCATGTGAGGTAAATAGTTGCACAGTAAAGCTCTTTGTTCACAAAAAAATATATTCTGACATCGTATGACATTTTAGCCCCTTTTATGTTTTACGCATTTGGTAAAACGTCAAGATGGCGTTGCAGGAGATGAAAATATATTTTGATTTCAAAGCAATTTTTTCTACAAACATTTGACACAAATATACAACCTTTCCCACAACAGGCGTTTTCTATTTAAAAAAAAAAAAAAAGTTAAATTGATCCACACTAGTAGTTATGTGTTCGATCCCGCCGGCGGCGGCGCCTTCGGTGTTATTTCCTCGGTATGTGTTGTAATTCTTGTGCTACCTTATATGGTAATGAAAAATTCTAACCTCTAGAGGCAAGTACACGCCTCGTATTTCATAACTATTATTAATTAACTGTGACACGACAACAACAACTCATCTGTAACGAACTTTAGTTGCTTATTATGTCACCCTTCTCCGTCTTACATGTTTTCAGATTCGCTAGACACATTTCTGTCATGGCTTTAAAATCAATTGTGTCTTACATTTTTAAATTAGCTCTTGCAATAGTAAAAAAAAAAAAAGAAGACAGTTCACGTTTTTTTTTTCATTGCTTTATTAAGAGTAAATACGAGAGTTAATAAGTTTTTTTTTTTTTTTTTTTTTTTTTTGCAGCTGGTGTACTATTCTATGGTGCGTATGAAACACATAAATCATCCTGTGCCATTTAATAATAAAAATACATAATGTGCACTGCGATGAAAACCTATAAAGTAGTTTAAAAAATTAACTCTGTCTCCCCCATCCCCCAATAAACCTCAGACGATGGCATGTCACCTGTATATTCAGGAATTCAGGGTAAGACGTCTCACTTGCGCGGGAGTTGTTTCGAACCTGGCATAGGATTGGAACGAAACAGTTCATTCTTTGTATTGCTTTCTAAGTAAAAAATAACAATACTAATTTTAGTATTGGAAACTCAAAGATGTTTAAACATTCGTTCGTATTCTACGATCTGTCGAGTGATCCTTAATCGATTGAAGTATGAAAGGTGAGTTAAATTTGTTCCATCACCTTTCTTCTTCTACTTCATCAATTTCTTCCTCTTCGTATTATTATTATTATTATAACTTTTTTGAATCATTTTTTTAATATACTAGGGGCTCCGCCACCTGCTCGCTTCGCTCACCAATCCCCGTTAGTCGCTTACGGCGACTACCTCACCGACTTCGGCTGCTCGATCACCAATCTGCTTCTGGTGGTTTGGAGTGAAATCGACTATACGTCACCGAATACGGCGTCCCAGATGTAATCCCCCTCCCCATCTTGATGTAAAATAAGCATTTTCCTTAACTGAAATGCTCACATACCCTTTAAAAGCACAGTAACACTTCCTTTACAATTTAGAATAATTCGCCAAATAAACAAAATAAAATGCCGTAAGAAAAAATGACAACCTTTCTTAAATGTTTAAATAAAATAAAGAAAATGTAAGCAATCGTGTATATTTTGCTGAATT
The DNA here is from genome assembly GCA_038373865.1 of Uloborus plumipes. Classification (NCBI taxonomy): domain Eukaryota; kingdom Metazoa; phylum Arthropoda; class Arachnida; order Araneae; family Uloboridae; genus Uloborus; species Uloborus plumipes. Next base: position 35,324 of record JAXGGA010008320.1, read on the forward strand.
GAGACAAGCAATAAACAAAACGATGAGTCACCGGTTTTACTTACCGAACACGATCTTGTTGGAAAAGTTTTGGAGCCGTTTGGTTGATTGTAATATAATTTTAATCGAGGTGAGCCTAAAAAAATGGCTAAATTAGAATCACTTCTATCTCCTGGCTCTAATTAACGGAGAGAAATGGAACAAACATCTTCTTTTTCAGAAAAAAATCTCTTTCCAACGAGATTTAACATAAGGGGGGGATTTTTTGCCCCCTAATTTAGTGGAGTATGGGAAATTTATGCTTAAAAATTAATTTAAAAGATAGAACTAATTCGAAATTAAGAAAAATGGCTCCGAAGTGCAAATTCCCGGGTCTCGAACTAATTTTGTACCAAGTTTCAAGTCTGTAGATGCTGTGGGGCCGCCTGGACGCAGACCAGCCACAAACATCCTTTCACAATCTCTTAGAGCTTTTTTTAAATAGATATTTTGTCGCATTTCAGTCATCAAAATGTGCGGCATCTGTCCGGAGTGCGACAACTTCCACGAATTTATCATACGCATATTACTGTTGAAAAAAATGCTTACTGTTTTAACAAAGATTTTTGAAAAGAAGAGTATAAAAATGTGTTACCGGCAGAATGCTGCTCCAAATTTGGAAAACTGCAATCAAACAATAAATAATAATATTTAGTTTTATTTGAAACAATCGCCTTTTTGTATTTTTTTACATTTGCAATGTTTATTAGTTATTGTTAGTTTCTTATAGATAGTTTTTTGCACCTGATGAGTTTTGAAATCTTCGATTCGGATTAAACTTCATCAAGCTAAGAAAACATTTGTTTTCTCTATTTTTTCCACATTAGCTATTGGCACAAATAGTAAAAAAAAACAACGCGTTTTAAAATCAGTTACACATTTAAATAATACTTGTACTTAATTTTTGTAGCATTTTAAATTGATATTCCCATAATGGTTTTTAATATTTAATTTTTAATTTAAAATAAAAACTTAGTAAACGATAAATACTTTATTTCTAACGCATGTAATTTATGTATTTTATCCGCTCAATTTACTTCAGATTTTAGTCCAAAACGATGCAGAATTACTACACACTACCGTAGTTTTATGCCAAAAAAATGTCTCCAGTCTGACGATTCCCTGATCAGATTAAAATTGTCCATAACCTTAAAGAATGAAATATTTCAGCCAGGGAATCCGGTAATTAGACTCTTTGGCATACAAAGGGGTCAATAAATCTAACAAGGCTCCAACAGAATCCAATAAAATAATTTACTAGAGTCGGACCCTATGAGAACAAAGGGGGAAGTGAAAAAAGTACCGACAGATTGACTGCACTAATTTATCACTTTGTAGGGACCAGGTCACCTTAATTGCTCCATTGGGCATTGCTCCACTATCATCGGACAGATTTACGGAAATGGATGGTCAACAGCACTATTTGTTAAACTTTTCTTGCTCATTCCCTTTCCTTTATGTTGACAATGACTTCTAAACTACTCAGATTCAACTTGTTCAGGCGTCGTTAGGTTTTCCAGAGCTTGATTTTTAATTTCTCAATAACACATCATGATATGCGTCGTTAATTTAAACGAACAATTAATTGCTTTTTTTTATTTCGGTCAATTCTCATTGCAAGTTAAAATGTTTTCGCATTATTCTTTGCTTAGTTTTCTATTTATGATGTTCGTACTCGAATATCTTTCCTTTTAACTTGGAAGTTACAATGGATCCCGTATATCAGAATATCGGCAAAAAGAATATTCCGCTTAATATAATAAAATCTCAATGTACCAAACCGTTGTAATGCGTTATTTTGATCCCGTATAATGGAATATCCCGTTTATTAGAATATTTTTAGCGGTAAAATGCTATTAAATTAAGCTGGTTCGACTGTACTTTTAACTTGCTAAGTAAATTATGCATACACTACATTATAGTCATGTAAATTAATCTAAACTTAACTTAACTAATTAACAGTTCGTGCGTTTAAAAAAAAATAAGAAGCCGCATCTCAAACATAAAAACTCTTATTTGAATTCATTTTCATTATTTTCTGCTTGGAACAAAATTAAGTAAACTGCATATTTTGCGAAAGGGTAAAAATTCCTCCTAAAACACCATCTTCGTCACAAAACTATGTAAACATTAAAAGCAAAGAACATTTCATCCTTCAGCATTCTGCTGATGCTACTTTAAAGAAAATTGTACATTTTAGCCAATTATATGAGAAAATGTTGTAAAAGCTTTGATATTGACATTTGAGAGCAGTTTATATGGAGTTTAATTCATGTGCATTTTAAAGGGAGAACATGTGTTTTGTTCCTGTGAAATAGTTGTACTTTCTGCGCAAATATATAGAACGCATCTAACATGTTTAGTGAATTTATTTAATGTAGATGAATTACACTACTGAAGTAGTTAAATTGGTATATATGGTCGGGTTTAAGAAAAACATTCGCATTGCTCTATGAATCGCAATATTTATTTTCATGATTTGAAAATTTTTAGCTTTTGTTCCCAGTTCATAGCATAACTAAAGCAGATACTACAGAATAGATTAGAATAAGGATCAATACTTGCTTCAACTTTAACTTGTAAATTTAAGCCCTAGACATATAATACATGCGGATCCTTTTTCTTTTTCAGCCTCTTCTTCTTATTATTACTCGTATATTTTATATATGTACATGTAAATGCATAGCTTTCCTATGTTACTCATAGAAAAACAATGTTTTATGCAAAATTTCAAAAAAAAAAAAAATATTCCAATTCATAGTTTATTTTTCCTAACTTGCATCTTTATAGAACTTCTGAAATATTATCCTCAAATTAAATATTTTGTAAAGCTACCCGAATAGAATCTTAGCAGAAAATAATCCCACAATATTTCATTTATACCGGTGATAAAATCGCTCTTATGTTAGGTTTTATAAAGTATTAAAGCTTTCCCAGAGCTCTCCAAACACAAAGAGATCATAATCTATTTGTTATCAAGTCAGTTTAAATCCCATAATGGTCATTTCGTTGAAAAGCGAGACACGGCATTTCGAAGGAAAGAAAAACAAGAAACCGTTGAAGATCGCTAACTCTAAGTAATCCGAAAATGTTCAAACGATTTTTTTCTTTTTCTTTTCCCCCTTTCACTACCACTGAAACCAAACAGTTGGATGAAATCGACAAATAATGACATCGCTCCACGATAGCGTATTTCAGCCAACTCTTCTTTGACAAAGAAACACAAAGAAAAACGCCTTTTTGTTTGGAGGAAGAATGAGCAGCATATCCAATACGTCGCCAATCAAAGTTACCGAAATAGCTATACCAGACTGCACTTTAATCTGTTTAATGGAAAAGAAAAACGTAATGCAGTCCGGTAAAGCATTTGTCGTAAAATGTCCGAACTTGCGGGAGAGTAACCGGCTGTCAATTTCTCCTTCGAGGAACGAGTTTTGTAAGACATTAAATTTTTCAAATGCTCCCAAATCTAGTCTGCTCATAAATCAGGTATGCGAGCCTTTCAATAGGATTGAAAGAAAAATAAATTGAAATCTTAGAAAAGAAATTTTGAAAGTTAAATAATTTCTTTTTAAATGATTAATGTGGTAAGAAATCATTCGTATTATTATTCCTAAGCAAATGTGACTCATAAATTTATATTATGAAGCAATGAAATAATAATAATATCAGCGAATGTCTACGGAGCTAAAGGAACTTGAAATATAATAACTCAGCGTCCAAGTGCAAATTTGCAACATTCTGCAAATACACGCTTTATCAGAGGTAATGTGGTCAGTGACCCTCTTTTTCAGTGAAAAATAGAAGGCCTAGTACGGAAACACATCTGACAAAAACCCCAAAGTATTTTATTCGCAAGCGCATTTCTTTGACATTGAAAAAAGGTTCTTAGTAACGCCAAAACGTGTCCTTGCAGTTGCAAATCAGCGCGTTTTAATGTTATTATCTTTTAGTTCGGTACGAAAGTGCACGTATTTATTTCATTAAGGAACCTAGTTTACAGAGCACTAATATTAATTTCGTAATTTTAATTAACGCATTTATTTAGCCCCGATCCACCTTTGTTTTTAATATATCTGCTGTCATGAAAGCTATATTTTAAAAACAGTAATATAGTACACCATCCAGCAGATGTTGTGTACTGGATACTGCTTTTGTCACAAATGATTGTGTGAAACCAAGAAAGTTCAGGTATAAATTTATCTGATTCCGAGTAGCTTGAACCAAGACGAATAGCCGCACATCATTGACGTAAAAAAACTTTTTTGTTGAAATTCAATTTCAAGTTCATTTTCTTCAACTTGGTTTTATGTATTAGAATTTTTTTATAAATGAGGTTTTTCAAGGAGGGGGGGGGGGCGATAAGTATGAGAATACAAAAGTGTTGGATAAATAGTTCATTGTAGAAAAGTACTGCATTAAAAAGCTAGAAATTAATTTACAAAGCTTTTTGCAAGTACATGCTTTAAACAGGTATAGTTCTCTTATGAGCAGTCTAAGCAGCTGATTGATAATCAGAAAAAGACTTTGAACTCACTCTCGCTATTAAAATAATATAAAATCAAAGAAATAACAAAAATGAAAGCGACAGATAAAAAATTACAACTAGTTCATCATTTGTATCACAAAAATAACATTATTTATGTTGCGCGATAAAAACTTTTAAAAAATAATAGTGACGTACTGTTTTTTTTTTCAAATATATATTCAGGTTTTTTTCTCCAATATAATGATTAATCAACTCGTTAATTATGATATATTTTGGTTTGATGACTAAATACTTAAAAAAGAAAAGGAATGATATTTTTTTGTTACGTGCCTTTTTTATTACGCTGAAAGGAAAGCTAAAATTAGATTTAAAATGTCAGTAAATGTTTTAGGATAATTTAATACATCGTTCATAGAAGCAATTTTTACTTTACAGCGAGTATTCTTAAAATAATGAAACAAAATAGGACCTTCCAATGAATAGTAAAAAGGTATGTCTATCCAACTAAGCGTTATTATGGATTCAATTTATACGAATAATTTAACTTTTTTTTTTTTTTTTTTTTTCACTTAAAATTATCGAAATAAAACGGCTCTAATTATGAATAAAATAAGTACTAAATTGTTCTGGTGAACATTTTTCAAGCAAAATTATTTTAGCCCAATTTAAATGATTTTCTAGAGCGATTAGGATGGACGAAAACATGCATACATCAATTCACCCACAGTTTTTTTTTTTTTTTTTTGTCGCAGAATAAATGTTCAGGGAAAAGCTTTACAACATGTTTTCTTTTTCTAATTATATTTCAGAAGATTTTATTTTCTCCTTTTTCATAAGCATTCAACAATTTACATTAATCAAAAATTGTACTGAATTTTTGCAAATTGACATGTACATCCAAATATAAGGAACACATATCCGAAATTCATTTAGTCCATATGCTAAGGGGGGAAAGCACTACTAAACTACACTGTGCTTAAATTATCGTCGTTTGAAGGCACAAACCTCCAACACATAACTAATGATAGTAACTGCACTTTGGGCTTCGAAAGCATCTAAAAACGTATTCTGACATTCAAATAAAGTTTTAAACATTTTGGTTTTGCCTTGAAGTGAATAAAATATGTAAAAAAGTAAAAGTATTGAAGTCTAAGTATACGTGTGCAAGTATGCTTTACTTCTCTTTGTGTGTAAAGAACACTACAACGTTCACAAATAGGCTACAAGTTTTCTGTAAGTTAAACATCATTTAACATTTTTTAGCAAAAAATACTAGTATTTATAACAATTAAGGTCATACAGAAAAGGAGAATAAAGAGTAGGAATTTATTAATTTAGAGGAAACACAACTTTAGATTATTATCATATATTCCAGTTTGGACTCAAAGTAAATATATTTAGCCAAATATTGTGGCATTATCTATGCCATCATAAAGGTGTAAAGAGTACTTTAATACCCCCATAAAACTATATTTTTGAAACATGATCCTTACATACCGGGACATAAAAATTGAAAAATAATAGAGAGAAGCTTCAGCCATACTCAGCAGGGACATTTATTTATAATACCGACTTTCTTGGGTGTAAAAGCCTCCAAACTTCGAAGTTTATGGAATCGATTGGAGGGAAGTGAAGATGTATGAAAGTATGAGAAAATATGCCGCATTATCCAAATATCTCACATGATTTAGAGAAAGTGGGGCATCTTTATTGCTCTTCAGATGTCCCAAATCCATGAAATGCATAAGAATTTCTCAAAGAAGCTGACGTTGAGCTTCGTAGGACATTCTATGGACTTGTATTAGTCATAAATTTTTACATAACGTTAATTTATTTCTCGATATTCGGCGTTATTTGACATTTTCTTCAAGTACCACAGGTTTGTTTGGTCCTTAGATTAATACATTTTGTGGCGTGCAGAGTTCGAAATACGCGAAATGAATCATAAGAGATACATTGTAAAAAATGAATGTTGTTTTTACAGTATAAGACAGCTAATTGTATAGTAATAAACTAAAATTTCTGCTTTTACAGTACTAAACTGTAAAACTGCTGATTTTACAGTAATAAACTGTAAAATTGGTAATTTAAGTTTATTACCGCGCGTTTTACATTTTTAAACTAGAACCTCTGCTGCCAGTATTATACTGTTGTTTTTACAGTATAATACAGCAATTAACTGTAAAATTGCCAAATGTACAGTAAGGAACTAAGATATTACTAGTTTTAGTTTATTACTGTGCACTTAACAGCTTTAAATTGGAGCCTCGGCTGCCAGTATTTTACTGTTAAAACAACAGTTCATTTTTTGCAGTGTACTCAAGAAAAATAGTTAAGCCCGCTCATTAGAACATCGGTTTAAAGAATACCTCGTTTAATATAATACATTTTCAATGTACCAAAAAGTTGTAATGTATTAATTTCATCCCAGATAATTGAATATCCCGCTTATTAGAATATTATTTTCGTGGCAAAATGGCTATTCTATTTAGCGGGCGCGACTCTACAATTTATTATGATATTTGTTTTGTTTTATCTATAACTGGATGTTTACTCTAATTATAGCAAACAATAAGCAAAGTTTTTTAATTTAATTGGAGCAGTTTTTTTGCTTGTATATTTCTCGGGCTTATTTAGAAATATGGAAAACGGTAATGCAATATTTAGGCATAACCCGACATTTTTGTTATTTTAGCTGTCCATTTTTTTTCATATAAAAATGTAGAATAAAAGTAGTAGTTGTTCTAAATATATGTAGTCTTATTGGCTGATTCTCGGAACTTGCAATAGCAGTTAACTGGTTGCACCGTTAGCATACTATTTCAAATGATAGCTTCTTCACAAGATCACTTATAGCTTGAATATTTTTGTTTTTTACTGTTACTGAGTAACTGTTAAAAAAATACGATACACGATGTAATAAAGCATCCATATAAATTAGACGTACACATACAAAAAAACAATCGAAATTATCTCTGAAACTCATACAAAAGCAAATATTTAATGCATGTGTAATGTAGAAAAATACTACTACACCACGGCCCTCTCCCAATAAGTACAACAAATCTTGTGAGGCAAGATGATTAAATTAAAATGAGTTGGAACACGTACAATTCTTCCAAAAACGTAATCTTTATTTTTTAGCAGCACCAGCGATATAGATTTAGTTATTATTCAGTCCACACATCCGGGAACATTCTGGACATACTGTTTGATCGCGCATTAAATAGTCCTTTGGCACTTTACCAACGAGGACAATATGCATTAAAACCAAAGTGAAACAATTGCTGGTGGAGGAATTTCTGTTTTTCATAGTGTTAATTTTTAAACATGTACTTTATTATCACTTTTTCCCCCATTCATTCTTATCACGCTATCACCGGAAATGTGCTTTTTTGCTATGTGATTTTTAAAAAAGAATAACATTTTAGGTACCGTAAAGTAGATTCACTTTTTGCCAATATTATTGCTGAAAACCTGCAGTATTCTAATATGGTAGAAACGTCGAAACAGATCATACGAGCCCTGATTTAAAGATAGACCAGATTTGAAGAGGAGGTCAAATATGTGTATCTGAGTTCCTTTCATTAATTTATTCCAAAGGGATTCTTGCGAATAAGTTGTCAAACATAAGACAAAATATAGCTTTTTAAAGCTGTGAATATAAAAAGCTTCATTATTTGTTTTCGTTTTCTTCTGAATCCGGATTAAGAAAAATGATTGTAATAATTTCTGTTAATATTTGAGGACATTTACGTAAATACAGGATCAAGTAACTTGCAGCCCCTTTTATTTTGTAATATTTGTGCAAGAAAGTTTCTGCGTTATTAGTATTTTTTGTATTTATTTTTTTTTATTTTTTTTTTCACATTCAGGAAGAAGGAAAATGATCTTTTTGAGTTTTTCAACCGATAATTCAAACTATGATTTTTTTTTAATTTCCTGGTCAATAATTGGAGCAAAAATTGAATTTTTCTTTTTCTTTTCTTTTTCTTTAACGTCTGACCATAATTTTCTACTGTTAATGTAGTTAGCAGAAAATATTTTTAGAGCTGTTCTCTAAAACAGTGTGTAAAAATATTTTAAGCTAACAAGCCAATATTTTTATTTCATAAGCAATTGTTAAATTATAGTAATTTTCAAGAATTATATGAACCATTATTTTTCCTATATTTTCCCCCCCTTTACTGAAAAATGGCGGCTTTGCTCTATCTTAAATAAACGATTATTTTGGAGTACATTCATTTTTAATCATTGTTTACGCAGGTTTTGTTCGTGTCACTTCTAATTAACATGATTAAGGAAAAAAAATAAACTCGTAATGAATTTCAGTTTTAAAAAGTAATTTTAGAGCAAAAGTCAAAAATAAGAATTTCGGCTATGGTGTTTAATTTTAAAAAAGAAGAAAATAAATGCAAAAAAGCCTTGTTTATACGGGATGTCCTCTATTATTAGACACCATAAAAATGATATTAAAAAAATCGCGTCTGGATTTCTTAAATCAATTACCCCTAACACATATTATCCTTTTTTACCAGCAAGTCTATCTGAGCTCTTTTGAGGCATTTATGACACCAAACCTTCAATTCACCCCTCGATCATTCAAAAAGTACCTTAAGTAATAAACACACACACTGTTCTATTTTCATCTTCACTTTCTCATTTCAATTCTTCCTCAACTGAAAAGAAAAGATCTTACTTCAATGCTTATTACATATTTCGCTTGATATTGCGCCCTTCTCCTGGTTTTCATTCTGTCTTACATAATATGGTTTAAATCGAAAAATACAGAAAAAAACGTAAATAAACTATAAGTAGAAATACAGTAAATATGAGTACTTTTTTTATCACAACTGTTGTAATTTCTCAATTTATTGAGCAGTATAGTACTTACGAGTAAGTGCAATGTTAATTACGTTTCCTTATAAAGTAGCACGCACTGCGAACAAACAACCAACGGGATAATAAAAACGTTTTTCAATACAATTTAAAACGCTTCTCATCCACTTGAGTAGAAAACACAAGAAGCCTGATTTTAAAGTCATTCATGCAATTCTTGTGACCAGGCCAGAACAAAATAGTCCTTCCTAAGTTCCACTCGATCTAAGTATTATTAAAATAGTTATTACTATTAGTAATAGTCGTGATTTTTTTTAAATGGTTGTGGATCGAAGATGCATCACATCTGCAGTGCCGCCATCTATGATGCATTTGTTAAACTACGTTTTGACGCTGCATATCAAACAAAAATCGACTTTTTATTGGGTTTTTAAATGTAAAGCTGTAATTTTGGTTAGATACACCAAAGGGTATGTAAATACAGTTCAGAAAAAGTTCACTTAGTTTTCAAATGAAGATTATCCGTTTCTAAAATATTGCTCGTATCAACTCCAGAGATTATGCTTTGAAATTTAAAATTTATCTGCCGTGTATTTCGGCTGTATTTTGCGCTGCCGAAAGCATTTTAAGTGCACTTAATTAAAAAAAAATAGTACATGGTTTATTTACATTTTCTTTCATTAAGTTCCCTCTTGCTGAACCATTCTCTTTCGAAATCGATATACGTCAGTACAGATAATGGCTATTTCAACGTATTACAAGTATATACTTTCACTATGCACGGGTCCAATAAGGTTGGGTTTGGGTTCCGTTTGTTCAACTAAGAGAGGAGGATTGGTTTGACCACCGCCTTAATTGATCTGTTACTTTAAACTGCATTTGAGGGACTTTGGATACCTATTTCGAATACCTAAAGTATGCTTCCACTTTGATTTCTTATGAGCAGTTTTAATTACAGATATCATATTTATTCTGTGAGTGTTCACGAATTCGCTTTAAAGTATCCACTTTAAATTCCATTTTTTCCGGTTATGAAATGTTGTGCAAAACAATTGTTTACGTCAAGTGAACTATGAATATCTGATACAAAATATTTTACGATCCTTTTTCTGCTAATGAAAAGCACTTTAGAGGAAAAATAGCTTTTTTTGATGTATTTAAGCAAGGATATCTCTAAAATGAATACATACTTCCTTCTTCCTATATTTTAATTCTCCATTGTCATAGCTAGGGTTTCCTTAATTTGTTCAAATTACAAAATAGCATTTCAATTGTTTCTCGGCTTTTTTTAACTTTTATAATAATATAGTTTTATTTTACCTGAATGATCTTCTCTTGAAAATATTAAACCAAAAAATTATATCCCCATTACATTTCCACACATATGTATTATATATAAGGGAGGAAACATTTTAAAAGCTCGTTTTCTTTTTGTATCATTATAAAAGATAGATTACTTTAACCAATGTTTTTTGGTTCTCTCTTTATTTCCTGTTAAGGTTATTTTGATTTTTAGAAAAACATTTTTAACTGCTCTACTTGTACTGTAGGCACTCAAAGGACGTTGATAATTCATATAGTATAAATAAAATGATGTGTTAAACAAAGCGTAGTTACGGTTATTCAAAATATGATGTTACTACTAGTTTTTTTTTTTAAATTTTTAATGTTCTTTCAAGTAAAACCATTGTTAAAATTAGTATGATGTATTTTTTAGTAAATATTACTCATTTAATTTTCGCAATCAAGAACTGTAGTCAAGTTTTAAAAGTTTTAAAACATATTTATTTATTTCTTAAAAATTTCTATACCCTATATTCAAATATCTCTATTTTCAAAAGTTGTAATTTTGCAACTTTATGTCCTAACACTATTTTGTACGAACTTCATTTCGGCGTTTAAAACTCAATTTTCAAACTCAAACCAAATTCTTGAAGGCAAAGGTCAGTACGAAATCATGCTAGTTATGTTTTTTCTCTCCTTTGCTATTTAATTACTTACGGAATCTTTAGCAAAATGCATGAATAAGAAAGTTTCGGCTAAGAAGACCAAAGATTTCTGAGTTCTTCACTGAAACTGTTTGAGGCTTATACCTGTAATTTAATTTTGGAAATTATATACCAATTCCGTGTGTTGTGTGTAAAAAAATGTCCAATAAATTCTGGATACAAGCATGGAATCCAACTCTCTATAAAATAATTTAAAAAAAAAAAACCTTGGGTAATTTTTTCCATATGTATGTTATATATATTATAAACAACATGTAACGCACATCAGGCGTAATTTATGAGGTAAGCAAAACAACATTTGCTGAATTTATTTCGAAAAACAGAAAACACAATGTGTCACAATTGTACATACAATTGAAAAAAATGTGTCACAATTGTACATACATATTATTTTCTTGCGAATTATATTTTAAGTTGGGAAATACAATTTAAAATATCAGCACTTTACCGATATCCCATTTCGAATTTCTTGAAATTTCCGGTTTTTAATCAAAAGTAGCTAGTTTTTGCATTACTTCGAGAGACATTTCTGTACCTCAGAACCCGACTAACGTAAGTCCACTTTCGTCATTTTTCGGTAGAGAGGAAAAACGATTGTCGAATACATCGTTTTTCCCCTCTACTGAAAAATGACGAAAGTGGACTTACGTTAGTCTGGTTCTGAGGTACAGATTTTATTGACCCAGACGCAACAAGGAATTGGTTATAAGTCTGACGTATTTGTGTATTTGTCGATCTCTGTGAACGTAAGCAAGTCACTGGATTTGTCATACCAATGTGCAGTTTGGTCGTCTTAACAAAACCTAGTTTTTTAATATCACCATGTAATATTTACTGAAAGCAATGAATAATAACTGTTTGCAAAATTAAAAAAAAAGAAAAATCCTATTCAATTCAAAAACACCCCAAGTGTGATCCAATGCATTATTGCTTATTTAAAAAAAAGAACGTCTTGTTGTTTTTTCCTAAAATCTTTCTAATGCAATTCATATGCATCAAAGTCCTTAAAGTTCCGCTTTTTCTCTTTACTAAGGATTGTTGACAGTCATTCCCCACCATAGTTGATCATCCATAGCTCATTATAAACTTTCAGTTTTGGGGGGCATACCTGAAAAGTACTATCTTAAGCATGGTTTCTGCAATATTTTAAAGAAAATTTATTCGTTCAGATTTTAATATTTTCAGTGGGTTGTATTTTTGGAGAGTCTAAATATAGTTTCACTTTGTCGTAGAATATAGTTTCACTTTGTCGTCGAGATTCATTCCATCATGCTTTAATAGCATGATGGAATGAATCTCTACTGCTCGTAGATATTGTTCTTTGTCAAAAAGTTTTTTTTTTTTTCTTGCCTGCTTTCAGTCCGCGCATAACTTTGAGAATCCTTTTTAAAAATTGTTGGTATAATTCTGGTATGTTCTTTCCGCTTTTGATTTAATGATGATCAGCGCCTATCTTTACCTCTTCATATTAATTAAATTCACAAAAATATCGATTAAGTAGGTAAAAGTTATCTGAAAAATACAACAGAACTCTAAAAACAGACTAAAAGTGCAGAAAAGAAGGTTTTTCATAAACTCAAATTCTCAACGATTTTTCTATAAACTGGATGAATCCGCTTATTCCTATGTCTGAACCATTTCTGACATCACATGAAAGGTATTTTATCTCTGGATACCATTTTTGGTGTTAGTCTATATTTTTGGGACAAGGTAAATTTAATCTTCTTATATAGAAAATAAAACCCACATGTGCATGACTGTTTACATGTGTATTTATATCTTGAACCTGGCATTTCAATTTGCTTACAAATAAATTGATCTATCATCCGTTGCAGATTACCTTTTCAATACAATTTTATGAAATGCGGTCGATATGCAAGCGGCACTCGGAGCTTTATATAGAAACATAAAGCTGCGAGAATATTGAAATATGTGAGCAGTAAAATTTAACAGGAGTAAAATCAACAGAATATAAATCTTTGAATTCAAAAAGTAAAAATTTCACAAAGCAAGTTTTAAAAAAATTCTATGTAAGGAAATAAGGGAAAAATTGAAGTAATTGTGAGAACTTACGATTTTTAAAAAAAGTTGAAATCCGTTTGGTAAACTGTGGATCAAAAAAAGTAGGACAGTATGTTTTATAATTAAACACGTATTGAAATATCATTTTATTTATACATTTGTTTATTTATTTTGAGGAAAAAACAAAATATTTTTCTAATATAAATACAATATTTTCAATTTAGTTATTTAAATTGTTTTTCCTCAAATGCATAAATAATTAAAATAATGAATGAAGAAAAATATAAGCAGTGGAACAATAAATGGAAAAACATTGTTTATTAATAATTATCTGAGAAAAAAAATGACAGTGTAAAATAGTGAATAAGTAAGAGACTAAGTTAATAAATGACTAAGAAAGTGAAATAGTTAATGAATACTTTAATGATCGACTACATATATAATTTACGAAGTAAATTAGTAAGTGAACAAAATGAAATATTTAACTTTGCACTTGAACAATTCTATTAAATATTTAAAATCTAAATATATGCCTAATTTTAACAAAATAGGTACTCAGTGAACATCAATATCAATACTTATAACGGTTACAATAAGAAAGTTATCTTTTTATAGCAACATAAAAGTATTTTCGACGAACGAAAAAATTATGCAGTATTAGCAAAGACCCTATATCTCTGATATTAGTATCAAATTTTAAAAATGGCTTATATTATTAAATTCCTCTATCTTTAGACCTATTTATATTTTGTCCAGAAAAAACTACTATATGTTTGAGGACATACTTACGCATTGCTAGATCAATTAATGAAATCAAAACCAAATAAATATCACAATTATACGTTTTAATAATAATGTTAAATATTCGATATTTCTTATATATTACAAAAGTTTTTACTCCTATAACTATTATATTCACTATGCTGAAAAAAAAAAAACAATTTTGAGTACACGCTCAATGGTTAGGCTACTTGAATGCAACACTCCTGTCGAGTCTTACGGACTGTAAAAAATATGACGTTCTAATTAATCCCTGAAATGCGCAAACTGCAAGATGAAAATACCTCCACAAAGAAATTTCTAAGGAATTATTAAATTAGATTAAACTACATGTATGTAACCTAAAAGAAAAAATGAACAAGAAAAAGAAAACATGATAAAATTTGAGAGTTTACGAATCCCAGATTCATATCCGTTTTAACATGAAAGTCTCTTTTAATTAAAAATCTGGCAACGTACTTTTTTCAAACGATTGAGCAATTAATCCAATTAAGATAATGCAAGCATTTTTTTTCTTTCAGAAATTCACGATTCTCAGCATTTTATCAATGAGGCTACGACAGCCAGGACAGAAGCTATTAAGGGTGAGTGTAATTATCTCTTTTAATTAAGGCAATGATATGTTTGAAGGTTTTGCTTTGCTCTTGGCAACATGTTTTCAAAAATAATTGGCATATTCGAAAAGGAAACAATCAACCTCAAAGATTTCTTACTCCAATATTAAAGCAATGCATAATAAGTCATAAATGGGTGTAATTTAATGAGCACACGATTCTGTTAAGAAAGCAGTAATTCCGTCAACCACATAAACGTTTTGCAGGAATTTTGTTTAATTTATGTTCTACAATTATGAATGCTAGGATTTTTCCTTAAAATTCTATTACATAACTGTTTGCATATATAGCAAGGAGGATCTCTATCTAGGGGAAGACCGCCTATATTGGACCACTGCTTAAATTGGACCTCGGGCCTAAAATCTAGTACAGAGATCTATGATACACTTTAACGGTAGAAATATAAAGTTTTAGGAATAAAATCAATGTGTATGAAGTTTCACTAGTCTGCGAACTGCGTAGCGTGAGTTACGGCATGATTTATGTTGAAAACGTGTAAAATCTTATTTTGCGGACTTGTACTTAGTAAGATAGTACTAAAACTTGTAAGCTGAGATAAACTGCTGTTATAGCATTATAATCTGTGTTTAATAAGGATTACATCTATGTATTTACATGCGCGATTGTGATATTTTTTGACAGAGAAATAAGCTGAAGAATAAAAAATGGCATGTTTTCCTTTATTGGACCGAAAAAATTTTCCTATATTGGACCAGTGGTCCAATTTAAGAATATGATTTTAAGCAAGACTTTTTGTTAAGTTTAACATAAAGTAAGTGACTCATCTGATTTAATAGCGTAGTTTAGATTATTTTAAGCATACTTTAACACCTATTCACGATATTCATTTTTTATCAAGCACATTTTCGAGTAGCAGCTAATTTTAAAAATGAATGTTTTTTTTCTTTTTTCCATTAGACTGCAGTTTCAGGTTGTTAAACATAGCTATTAGTTTAAGTAAAATTTATGCTGGTTTACCGAAAAAGAAAATATGAAATTCTTCGATTTGTTCAAAAAGATTTTTAAAAGAAACAATTGAAGGGTCAGGGGGAAAAACCACGGTAGTCCACTTTTTGTTGAATTTAAACTGATGCTACCACCTGTTAGAAAAATAAGTGTAATTTCGTTTAGTATATGCAATATTCGTGAAAAAACACTGTAGTCCATGTATTATTGTCATTTTAGAACAAGTATACTGGGGAAGTTTATGAGTTCGTAAAGTTTAAATTTCGTTTTTCTCAAAATCAATCAAATGTGACTACCGTGGTTTTTCCCCCTGACCCTTCAATTTATATGCTACTAAAATGTTCAATGTAGATGAAGCCGGTCTTTTCACTAACTAAAAGCCTCAAAATATATTGACGTAGAAAGGTAAACACCAGTTTGGAGCAGTAAGTATATATAGATGAGAGAACATCCAATGAGATCCATTTCCCAATATCGAACAGGACTCTTATGAATAAACCGCAGTCAAGGCGAGGGCAAATGCTGTAAGTAGATTCTAAAGAACAGGAGTTTGGCCTGTTAATTGACATATGTTTAATAGGGTGGAGCGAAAAAAACAAAGTTTTTATTTTCGAATCGTAATAGTGCGGAAAAGTTGCGATTGGTGAAGAGTTACTTAACAAAACAAAAATTTTTGAAATCGGATAATATCTTCCGTTCCCGCAACGAGCCTGAAATTTTGAAAAAATGAAAATTTTCACGTGTTTTAGCGATTTTTTAAAAGTTTTGTTTTAATGTTTTCTTTTAATACTCTTGGACAGAAAAGTTACGTTTGGTGAAGCCTTCTGGAATTTTGAAAAATATATTGAAATCGAATAATACTGATCTATGACTATATGACTGATGATACTTGTTCTGATCCAGGAACAAGTCAGAAAAACCAAAAAATTATAAAACTTCAGCTTTTTTTGGGGTGATGAAAAAAATTTAAAAAAAAAATGTTCTCATTTTTTTTTTCTTTTTTACCCGGTATCATTGCGTAAAGCCTTTTAAAAAGCACTATATTACTCTTAAACATTAATTCTTTTCTTGATTTTTCAGGTATCTTCTAAACATGCAAAACTACCATTTTTTACAGCAATGAAACATTTTCAAATAATCGAATGTTATAAAATATTTTCCAAAATTTCTACAATCCAGTACAAAAATCCACTCAATAAAACACCCACTCCAAAAAAACAGGCTAATTTTAATCACTAAACTATAAACAATTTTAATACCTAACTAATTATATACAGTTTCTTAATCCCCTTTTGTAGTCTGTGCCTTCTATAATTGAATCGTTTATTTCGAAAAGGTAACATCTCTATTTTGATCTCCTCTGTCTCTTTAGAAAATTAAACAGCGCACGGTTATATTGTTGAATGTCATAATCAATGGTTATTTGGTAAATTATTGCAGTAATTGTGTACTTAACTAAAGGCATTTTTTCATTGATTATGACATTCAAAAATATAACCGTGCGCTGTTTAATTTTCTAAAGAGACAGAGGAGATCAAAATAGAGATGTTACCTTTTCGAAATAAACGATTCAATTATGTTACCTAACTTAACTGACTACCCACAGAATCCTTTAACCCTACACTGCATGGTGTTGCCAATTGGCTACATGGACAATTTGTCCTCCTTATGAATAGCAGAATGTAGTCATAAGGCAACTCAATGCATAAAAAGCAAGTATTGGGTATATTTCAAGCAATTATCACCATTTATCCTCCATACATGGCAGCACTGGTCTGTTACATGCTCTTAAATGAATACATATGGATAGCTTTTAAAATCACTCCAACTACCATGTTTTGAAATTATTTTTTACAATGAAATATTTTTCTTCGTCTTTTAAAAAAATAACATGAATAAAATAAACATTTATCTTTCGTTGAGGATGCGTTTTACATCAAAATAATTATTTGGAAAAAATCTAGGACATAATACGCGTCTGTAGCCATTTGGCAACATTATGCAGTAAGCATCCAGAGAACACTTCGATTCATCTCTATAGTTCATAATGTGCTTTGTTTATATTTCGCGCTAGCTTCTTTCTCTTTTTGAAAGTTATAATATAATCATGCTGACCCAAAAGTGGTACTTTCGGCTGTTCTACCGTTTATAAGACCTCGAAATTATCAATACTTAGTTGATGTTCAACAGAGGGAACAAATAAAAAATCAATAGGGAAAAGCCTTTAAAACGTGTTCATTTTAGATTTCAGTTAACACAAACATTGTGCTTACACGGACAAGTAGTCATTAATAATTTTAAAATATAGTTTTGAAAAAAAACTAAAAAATACGCTTTTACATTGGAATGCGCTGTGATCATCACGGGTTTCCCTCTGATTTTCAAAACTACTGAATATCTGCACTTAAGTTTACATGTACTTATAATACATCAATATGCAATACAGTTTAGCCTTTAGTATTAAAAATAATATTAAATATATTACTTTTATATTTGCAAAGAACGTAAATTTTATCTTTTATTCAGAGTTACATACATACATACATACAAACAAACCCACATGTGAAATTAATAAAAGCGTATTGAAAAGAGACCAGTAGCTACAGAGGAACTAGTTACAAACCAAAAAAAAAAAAAAGAGAGAGAGAGAGAAAAGAAAGAAAGCTTGCGCGAGAGAGCCTCCAAAAGACATCAGATTTGACAGAATTGATCATCGGAAAGTACAAGTACATATAAAAAATAATGTATAATGTCAAAATGTAAAGGATTACAAGAGTACAGTGCACCAAATGTTCAATTCCTCTATTTTTTTACAAAAAAGAACTAATTTCAAGACTATCATTTACAATCATTTTTATCTGTTGAATGCATGGTGTAGCCATTTGGCAACAAAACTATTTTTAATTAGAAAGGGGTGAAAATTTAGAGTTAAATTTTTTTGAATATTTTTCCATGTTTTCTTATTACATTGACAAACACATATATTTTTTCTACGAAAAATAAAAAATCAAGTTTAACTTTTTCAGTACAAAAATCCATTGAACAAAACACTCACTCAGAAGATGAACAATATTTTTTATCCCTAAACGATAAACTATTTTAATACCTACCTTATTATATGTTAGTTTCTGAATTTTTAATTGCATTTTGCAGTCTCATTCTATACACTACCTAACCTAACTAGGTTTAATTTTAAAGAAGTTTTAATTTTAAAATTAGTTTCTAATTAAATTAATGTTAAAGGATTCTGTGGGTAGTCAGTTAAGTTAGGTAACATAATTATAGAAGGCACAGACTACAAAAGGGGATTAAGAAACTGTATATAATTAGTTAGGTATATTAAAAATGTTTATAGTTTAGTGATTAAAATTAGCGCTTATTTTAGGAGTGGGTGCTTTATTTAGTGGATTTTTGTACTGGATTGCAGAAATTTTGGAAAATATTTTATAAATTTCGATTATTTGAAAATGTTTCATTGTTGTAAAAAATGGTAGTTTTGCATGTTTAGAAGATACCTGAAAAATCAAGAAAAAAATTAATGTTTAAGAGTAATATAGTGCTTTTTAAAAGGCTTTACGCTATGATACCGGGTAAAAACGACAAAAAAAATGAGAACATATTTTTTTTTAATTTGTTTTCATCACCTCAAAAAAAACTGAACTTTTATAATTTTTTGGTTTTTCTGGCTTGTTCCTGTATCAGAAGGTATTATTCGATTTCAATATGTTTTTCAAAATTTCAGAAGGCTTCACCAAACGTAACTTTTCCGTCCAAGAGTATTAAAATAAAACATTAAAACAAAAATTTTAAAAAATCGCTAAAAACACATGAAAATTTTCATTTTTTCAAAATTTCAGGCTCGTTGCGGGAACGGAAGATATTATCCGATTTCAAAAATTTTTGTTTTGTTAAGTAACTCTTCACCAATCGCAACTTTTCCGCACTATTACGATTCGAAAATAAAAACTTTGTTTTTTTCGCTCCACCCTAATGTTTAATGACATTGAATTGGCTGCATCAGAGTTAGCAGTAAGTTGTCTAGATAAAACTACTCAAAGTGAAGAGGCTACATAATCGGTGTAAGTTGTACTATTATACACTATGCACAAGAATTAGCTATGATTTAAATTATTACAAGCTCTGCAGAATCAGCGGATAGTTCTCATTAAGCAAATACATAGCTCTCAATAGTGTAAGTTGTACTATTGTACACTATGTACAAGAATTAGCCACGACTTAAATTAGTACAAGCTCTTCAGAATCATCGGATAGTTCTCATCAAAGCATGATTGTCAACTCCAACTATGGTTTTGTAAAGCCCCGGCTTACATATCACCTTACCTAAAAAATAGAAAGAACAAAAAGGAAGGCTATCTCAGCAATCATTCTAACGCCGTATGAAAGAAGCATAGAACAGAAAAAGTCACAAGAAGAAGCAAGAAACAGCACAAAACAGTTATTGCAATATTCGCCATAGAAATAAAGTGCAAAACATGATTAAGTGTATGAAATGCCATCGGTGAGTTTATCAACACTGCCTAAGTGAGACCGAAGCAAAAGAAATTCTATTGCAAATCCTGGAAAAAAGCTATATAGTTCAAATATAAATTATTCTATGATTTCCTTGCACGGTCCAATTTAGGAAGCGCATGGTTCAATATAGGCGCATATATTCCTAAATTGGACTTTTGCAACTTTTTGTAAGATAATTTTTTAAAAAATAATTTCCATATTTTTAGAAAATATAAGCTCCTAGGGCGGTTCCTGATTAAATTTAGCTCACGATGCCCTATTTTGTATTTTTGTTTTGCTTCACATTGAGCGACACAGGCCTCCTGTTCTTAGGGGGTCCAATATAGGCGGTCTTCCCCTACATTATAGACACAGGCATGCTTGCACAATGCACACACACCCAATTTATGTACAGTCGAGCCCGCTTAATGGAATAGCCATTTTGCCATGAAAAAATATTCTAATAAGAGGGATATTCTATTATCCGGACATAAATAATGCATTACAATGGTCTGGTACATTGAAAGTGTACTACATTAAGCGGGATATTCCTTTAACCGATATTCTAATAAGCGGGCTCGACTGTATATATATTTTTTATGACAACACATTCACATTAAGAAATGACAAGGATAGGACAGAGAGAGAGAACCGAAATTCGAGCCCGGGACCTCCTTGTCCGCAGTCAGACGTCTTTGACCACTAGGTAAGATGCAGTGCTACCCATCAGTAGGCTATGCTGTGAGGATTCATATATTTCTTTAAAAAAACTTAATGTAAAAAATAAATCATAACATTGAAGTACTGAAAGAACAAACATTATTAATTTTATTACTGCCGTGCTAAGCGTAAAAATGGTATCTGCAGTCGAGATCAAACTGAGATAAAAATCTTTGAAGTTTTGCATCACCATGTATTTGATTCAGATGATACTTTCAGATTTTTTTTTTTCGGCCCCACTTAAACGAATACTGTCGGTTCCAAGAAATATTATTCGATTAAGCGGGGATCTTTAACATTACGTCTATGGTATCGGTTCCGAGATCTTTTATTCGTATAAGCGGGGTATTCGTTTATGCGTTACTCGATTAAGCTGGGACGACAGTATATTTTCCTTTCTTAAATGACCATATACAATTGTACTGAGGTAAAATACTTCCCAAAGAGACACCTGATGGTGATAACTCAATTTTGTTAAAAAGTGTAGATACCACTTTTGTGCTTAGCACGGCAGATTACTGTTTTTATTTTTTTGATCATAGCACAGTTTATAAGGTAAATTTTAAAAAAAATCCAAACAAATATAATTTTTCTTTCGCTAAATTTTCTATTAAAAATACAAAGCAGTAAGAAGCTAGCAAAAAGGTCGGTATCCATTTCTAGAAACTGAGCAACATTAGTACTGAAGCAAAAATATTTTCAAAAGTTTTTGTTCCATCTTACATTAATCACAATTTTATATCGGAGGGAAAGGAAAGGTAGACGGTCCATAAAAGCAGGAATCGTGTTTCTCTTAAGAAGACAAGATAACGGGTATTCTGACATAAAGAAGGCAAAACATAAAACGAATCAAGAAAGTAATATTTGAACTTTGCATCAATTATTCAGAAAGCAATCACATCCAGTCGATTTGAGACGCTTTCGCACTAATGACCTTTTTCTTTTCTTAGAAGGAAAAGTAAATAAGATGCATAGAAAGCGCAGGAAAAATTAGAAACACATCATTCTGCGTTCCCTTAAAGCTTTGCTCACGCAATTTAAAATTAATGTAAGAGAATATTCCTACGCGATTTCTTTTCTTCCTTTATATGTTGCATTTTTTTTCTCTGAAATTACACGTGTCAAGCAGCATCCTTGTACATCGAACGTATTTTCATTTAACTTTATTATTGTTGTTTTAAGACAAGCATTTTTTTTTCTTGACTCATTTGAAGGTTATTTAACTTTGAATTGGAAGAGACATTAATACCATTGTCACAGAGACAATCGAATTGGGAAAAAAGTAATTGTATGGGTAAGTACTTGGGACTGATGCCTAAAT